>JAODXP020000024.1:32638310-32685810 GCA_027497455.2 Sardinella longiceps
TTGAGGATCATGTCGCCATCTTCAAAAGATAAAAACGTCCACTGGAAAAACTCTCATCCTATTCTCTCTGAGCAGATTGTCACTTGCAGTGGATTAAATTAGCCCGTCTCTCGTACCGCTTTCATGTGTCCCATCTATTGGCTCCTGTTCGCTTGGCTGCGCTGGAAGTATTCCGTAGTGGAGTACAATTGGAGCTTTAGAAGTTCGCATGATGGAAGAGTGAGAGACTTGCGGATGGGAGACACACACACACACACACACACACACACACACACACACACACACACACACACACACACACACACACACACACACACACACACACACAGCCCTCCACACGGATATTTCCTCAGTGCTGTCAAGAGCCATTACTGGGCTTTAATACAGCATTCTTTTGCAGGCTAAGTGACAGTCCCTGCAGCTCTTGCAAAGTTAATTGGCAATTAAAAGCTGGCACTTGAAAAAGGTGCTTTGTGAAAGGAGAGTGAGATTCCTTTGATATCCCCCCACTGGACCGGCTGCTCCTCGTCAGGTGGAAATACCAAAAAGTCTAGTCAGTGACATAGCGGTAATTGACAAAATGAGAAATATCCGGCGAAGGTCAACACCACTGGGAAAAAAAAGGAATGTGGTCGGGGAGTTATTTTTATATTTATACACTGTTCCAAACTAACTTGTACATTCTCATTCTCATCCTTTCTCTCCCTTTCATTTGCTCAATCTCCGTCCTCGTCGAAAAAAGACCTGCCACATCACCGACCAAAGCCACTGTACGTGCCGGTGTCGCGGAACAGTGAGAGCACGTACTGCACGCGTGACCAGTACCTGGCCCCCCGCGTGGCCTTCATCACCTGGCTGGTCAACTTCTTCCTGGAGAAGAAGTATGTCAGCTCGGCCCCGGCTAGCACCAAGAACGGAGGCGAGGTCCTCCCCAAGCTCATCCAGGTGAGTTTTTGTCCTCTTGAACACACCTTGTACTGTTCTCAATAACACACTCCCTGTCCTCTCTAACTCAGTTTTAGTGTCCTCTCTAGCACACCCCCACTAAGGTGTCCTCACTAAAACACTACTAGTTTCCACACTAGCACACTTCTAGTGTCCTCACTAACACACTTTTAGTGTCCTCACTAGCACACTTTTAGTGTCCTCATTAATACACCTCCACTAAGGTGTCCGCACTAGCACACTTCTAGTGTCCTCACTAACACGCTTTTTGTGTCCTCACAAGCACACCTCTAGTGTCCACACTAGCACCCCTCCATTGTCCTTACTAACACGCTTTTAGTGTCCTCACAAGCACACCTTGTCGTATCCTCACAAACACACTTCTCGTGTCCTCACTAACACACTTATGCCCACCTTTTGAAAACGGTCAGCTACTGTGCATAATATCATTTGAACAGATTATTGTTATACGTCCTGATAGATTAATGAAAGGGCCATGAAAGTCACCATATACAATATAATCCATAGAATTTTAGCTAGAATTTGTACTGTGTAAATATAATCATCCCTTGACCATGACGACCCTCGTCCCTGTCGTTCCCCAGACTGTTACTGCGGGCAGTGTCGGTCAGGAGCGGGGCTCCATCTCGGAGACGCTGGAGTCCAACGGTCCGAGCAGCGTGGGCGGCGAGCCCGAGAAGAGCCACTCCAACAGCAGCACTCTGACGGAGCGACGCGCCAGCAGCTCCAGCCTATGCAGCGTGGACGAGGAGCACCGCGCCGTCTACGACATGGTGCACTGCATCCTGCTGTCCACGCGCGACAATGTCAACTTCGTCAACGAGGTCTTCCACCAGGTACATCGATTATATTAAATAGTGTGCATGCACATCCAGAAGTCACAGGTGCTGGGTAAAATAAAACGTGAATGAAAATGAAAAATATTCTTCCACCAGGTACAGCCATACCTATGAGCTTTGATTTCTGCTATACTCTGTAAGGGTGCCTGAATTTGTCACATTGGAAAAAATGTACTGTGAATGTAGATTTTATATTACAACATGTTGTTGTGATGGTGAAATGAACAATGCTATTCCCAATAGCTTTTATCAGATTTTATAATATGCAGGTAATGTAGAAGTGTAAAACAGTGATGATCTCCTGCCATCTAGTGGCCAATCTAGATACACCCTTTTTCACTGGACTGTCTGCAGCCTGAAAGATGAGAGAACACAGCATTTAGTACTTACTGCCATTGAACCAGGCACAGTGATATGTAAATAAATTTAGTTGGGGTTTTTAGTGTAACTTTTTTTCCATTGACTCTAGGCCAAATTGGTGTTCTGCCATGTGTTCCTATTGAGGATGCCACTCACCCAGTTTGCACTGTTTTGCTGTGTCACCCAGGCCTTCCTGCTGCCGTCCTGTGAGGTCTCCGCCATCCGCAAGGTCATCAAGGTGTACAGGAAGTGGATCCTGCAGGAGAAGCCGGCCTTCATGACGGAGCCGGACAAGAGCGCCCAGGAGGAAGAGACCGAGGACATGAGTCCCATCATGACGGAGACGGACAGCTCCCACACACAGGTGGAGTAGAGAAGAGAGAGTGAGAGAGTGTGTGTGTGTGTGTGTGTGTGTGTGTGTGTGTGTGTGTGTGGTGTGTGTGTGCGTGTGTGTGTATGTAAGAGAGAGTGAGAGTGAGATGTGTGTGTGTGTGTGTGTGTGTGTGTGTGTGTGTGTGTGAGAGAGAGAGTGAATGTGTGTGTGTGTGTGTGTGAGAGAGTGAAGTGAGTGTGTGTGTGTGTGTGTGTGTGTGTGTGTGTGTGAGTGAGTGAGAGACTGTGTGTGTGTGTGAGAGAGAGCGAGATAGAGAGAGAGAGAGAGAGAGAGAGAGAGAGAGAGAGAAGGGGGGGCTGAGCGCACACGCACATGTGCACGCACACTTGCTTTCCAACACTAACAGATCAGCCAACACAAAGAGGCACATGCTGTACACTTCAAGTTAAAGGGGAAATCCGGTGTGAATCAATAGCCCTGTTGTTAAAGGAAAGTAGGAAAAAGAATTGGAAAATTTCATAAAACATAGACAGAATACTAGCTTCCACTGAACGGGACATGGTAAAATAGAACTGAAAGTGCATTGCTGTGACCTATTCAGTTAGTGTTTCCTCCCTATTGGATATTACTTTTTCCTACCGACAGCACTGTGAAACAACAGGGCTACAGGTTGATTTTCTCCAATGGGTAGCCTACAGTTTGTATACAGTATCTCCTGATGAGGACGTGTGCAAATGTGTGCACACGCATGAACCTTACAACAAACACACCAATGGATTTGAAATTGTCGAGTAGTTGCAATCGTAATTACACACACACACACACACACACACACACACACACACACACACACACACACACACACACAGGTAGTGTATACTGGTTTGGCAGGTGCAGGTGCTGACTGCGGGCTCTGTTGCCAGATGCTGGAGAGCCACGGGCACAAGCGCTCGTCCAGCTGGGGACGGTCCTACTCCTTCAGCAGTGCCATCAACCGCGGCTGTCTCACCGACGAGATCAACAGCAACATCAAGGCTGGCATCCAGCCCACACTACAGGTAGACCCCCCTCCCCTCCCCCCATACAGGGATGCTACACTGGATGCGTTAAGTCAAAGACTTAGCTACAGTAACTTCCATTATCAACAATGAAAATGGCTACACCAGTTTCACCACAGCCAACATTCTAAATTCTATTTACCATTCATTTTAATGTATTTTTGAGAGAACACTTAACTTAAGGCATCCAGTGTAGCCCTAGTTTTACACACATACATTGAGGACATTGTGCGTTTGCACATATACAGAACATACAGTACATATTTGATATCTACATGTACTAACAACAGCCTGCTTGCTTCTGACTAACTCAAGTCTGCCTCTGTTGCATTCTCATGCTGGTGGTATGATATGGTTGCATGGCTGTACGTGTATGATGAATAGGTGTGTGTGTGTGTGTGTGTGTGTGTGTGTGTGTGTGTGTGTGTGTGTGTGTGTGTGTGAGAGCGTGCATGTGAGGCAAAGAGAGAACTTGTGTATGTGTATTGGGTTTTGGGTTTCTGGGTGTACTGTATGTATGAGTGTGTATTTTCTGTTCAATGGTATTTTTCTACCTTACCTATGCATGCATTTATAGAACGTTTCAGCAGTGTAAAAAAACAACAAAATAAACAATGCTTGAACGTTCCATTTCGCTCCCTAAAAACTTGATGAAACTGTCTTGAAACGTTCTATGAATGAATCGAGTCTGCCATGTAGTGCTCACTCACAGACAGATGGCATATCATCACCTGGACCATCTTGGATATGGAACACGTGTCTGATTTGTGTGTGTGTGTGTGTGTGTGTGTGTGTTTGTCTGTGTGCCTGTGTATCTCTCTCTGTGTGTGTTTGTGTGTGTGTGTTCTCCCACAGGTGTTTCTGACAAACTCGGCAAATGTGTTTCTGTTGGAGCCGTGCCACGACGTGCCCAAGCTGCTGGACAACCAGGTGGAGGTGTGCCGCGCCGTGCTCAGCATCTACCGCCACATGATCATGGAGCTGAGCATGAATAGACAGACGTGGTGAGCACCCCCTGCTGGCTTTCTCTAACATACACACACACACACACACACACACACACACACACACACACACACACACACACACACACACACACACACACACACACACACACACATAGACTGAATTTGTTAGGTTTTTACCTGTGATGCAGGTAAATAGACAGATGTGGTGAGCACCCCCTGCTGGCTTTCTCTAACATACACACACACACACACACACACACACACACACATAGACTGAATTGTTTTTTACCGGTGATGCAGTAGTCTTTGTTCGCCAGTTCAAGTTCAAGGACAGTTTCAAAGAAGAAATGCCTCCCCATGGTGTCTTATTGGTGTTGATGAATAACTGTAAACACCTGGTGAAACTATGAAACTATAAACATTCAGTGTATGGTGACAGAGTTACATTGTGATTGCATTTGTTGGGGTTGTAGTAGAAGAGGAGAACAAGTCAGATGATGTTTAGGAAAATCAGGAAGAATAAAACAGCTTTATTTTCAATGATGCGCATCAAGAGAGTGACTGAATGATAGACAGCATGCTTCATGTTGTCACCAGCCGCTATCACAAGGAAATAGCCTTCCCATGAGCACAGTTCCAGGTTGACGGAAGATGGCGTCAGTCATCCGAGTTGACGTGGACCGCTCTGAATCAGACCACGATTAGAGCCAGTGGGGCGTAGGCAGATAGCCTCTGACGCAGGGGACAAATCCAGACAGTGCAAGTAGCGAAACGCGTTAAAAACATAATATTCCACCTTATCTCGGTAACAGCAGGAACAGAATGAAATAAAAACAGTTATGTCATTATATCAGTCGAGTATATTGAATTTTCTCAGTAGTTATGCGATTATTTAGACACCCTACTGGTATGCACGTGGACACACACACACACACACACACACACACACACACACACACACACACACACACACACACACACACACACACAGCCTTATAAAGTAATTTATGCAACTATGATGGGCCCTTTTGAAATGCATGCTGGGAATTGTGGTTCACAGGGAGCAGATGCTGCAGGTGCTGCTGCGGATCACTGAAGCTGTGATGAAGAGGCCTCAGGAGGGCGACAAGAGGGACGCCTTCGCTCAGAACCTCGCTGCCGTCCTCTTCAGGGTGAGCAACCACCATTACATGGGCCCTTCACTAATAAATAGGAAGTCTAAAGGCTAACCAAATCTAACTGACCCAAAGAGATGCAGGCAACAAGAGCTACAGAAGTAATTGACTAAATGGAAACAAGCAACAAAAGCAACTAGATTTGCAATTTCAGGGAAATTGCATAGTGCATGCAGAAAGTTTTAAGAAAGTTTTATCAAAGTGAACTTTTTTCGCAAAAATATCCGACAGTAGAACTAAAACATGATATAGTTGCTAGGACATTGAGCTTGGTGCTAGGCCATTGCTATGGCGAACATGACGATTGCTACGCTGGTTGTAACATTGATCATGTTGCTTGGAACAGTTTTCTGTAGGTCTACTGTTTCAGAAATGCCTAAAGGAAAGTATTTTATTAGTATCTCTCTCCCCATAAGACGAGTACATATTTTTTAGAGTTTTTACAGACCCCTTGGCAATATGCTGTGGACCCCTCTGGGTCTAAGTTGCCAATGACACCAAACGTTGAAATTAAAGGCGAAATTCATTTGGTGTCTGCAGACCATCATCGTGGCGTGGGTGCGGGCTAACTTGAGCGTGTTCATCTCGCGGGAGCTGTGGGACGAGCTGCTGCGCGTGCTGTCCTCTCTCAGCCACTGGGAGGAGCTAGTGAGCGAGTGGGCCAGCATCATGGACTCCCTGACTGTGGTGCTGGCCCGCTGTGTCTACGGCCTGGACCTCAACAACCTGCCCCTGGACAAGCTCTCTGAGCAGAAGGAGAAGAAACAGCGAGGGAGAGGTGGGTTTGGAGCAGTGTGTGTTTGTGTGTGTGTGTGTGCGTGTGTGTGTGTGTGTGTGTGTGTGTGTCTGTGTCTGTGTGTGGGTATGTGTCTTTGTGTGTCTTTGTGTGTCTTTGAGTTGCACAAAAAAGGCACAAAAGGCAACTCAAGGCAAAAGGTAACTTTTTGAACAATGTTGTTTCTGAATATTTTTCTCTTGGTAGCTACATTCCAATTTATTTTTGAGCAGATGATCTGTTGTCCTTGTTTGGCAGTTATTATGATTCTCTAACCACAATCCAAGGAAGTGGTTATGTGTTTGCTAGCATTGGTCCAGCATAACTGGTCGTATATATCATCACCTTTCATTTTAATTTGTGGCTATATTATGACCCCCTTTACTTTTAATTTGAAGCTATATAAATTCATACTTGGGCTTGGGTTTAGGCTTAGCTATTTGAAACATGAGAATAGGAAGTTAGCATCTATTATGGCATCTTCTAAAATCAATTTTGTTTTTTTCATGCTGTAGAGTGTGTGTGTGTGTGTGTGTGTGTACGTGTGACACAAAATGTGTGTCTTTGAGCATCGTTATTTTGAATTATGGACACAAATAAAGAAGTCAAAGGGGTGTGTGTGTGTGTGTGTCTGTGTGTGTGTTCATGTGCTAATGCGGACCTGCCTGTGTTTGCTCAGGTGTGATGCAGGACTCCCAGAAGGCTGCAGCAGTGGCGCGCTCCTTCTCCCTGAGCTGGAGAGGAAACGGCGAGCCGCCCGGCGCACAGGAGCCCATGAGATTCCGCAGCGCAACCACCACAGGGGCGCCCGGTGTGGAGAAGGCCCGCAACAACGTTCGACAGAAGGCCTCGGGTTAGCACACACACACACACACACACACACACACACACAGATGCAATCAGCACAGCTCGCTCAGTAGATAAAAAAACACAGGTTCCCTTGCACTCACTCTAACAGGTACATCCACTCTCTCTCTCTCCAGACTAGATATTCACACCATCATTACTTGCACACACACACACACACACACACACACACACACACACACACACACACACACACACACACACACACATGCGTGCATTCACCTGGAAACTGTGCAAAAGAAACTCTGAGAGAAAGTCAGTAATGTAATAAAAAAGTGGGGAGAGCAGGTAGCTGCCTGCCTGTCTGCTGAAGCCCCCTGATGAGATCCAGTCTGCAGGCAAAGCCCATCTGGCCACAGTGGGACTCTGTCACCCCCCCGGCAGCATGGTAGGGAGGCAGACTCAAAGCCTTATGAGGCTCGCATGCTGTCAGTAAATGTGTAAATGTTCACACGTGGACACACACACACACACACACACACACACACACACACACACACACACACACACACACACACACATACACATACACATACACACCCACATAGACACACACACACACACACACTCACATATGTGCATAAACAGACAGTACACAAACACACTTTTGCTCAGAAGGACCTCAGTTGAGTCCTCTTCAGAGTGACACACGCACAAACACAGATGCACTCACAAACACGGCGAAGAAAAGCTTTGGGCTTCCTAGGCTGATATTCCGCCTCCACCACCCCCACACACAGAAAACGATTGCATCTCTTCAGGGTGAAGAGCTCCTTGAGTTTGGAGCAGATGCAGTTGAGACTGAAGGAGGACACTCAGAAGCTGCCCACACACATACACACACACACACACACACTCACGCTGTCAATCCCTCTCTCTCACACACACACACACACACACACACACACACACACACACACACACACACACTCACACACTACACACACACACACTCACACACACACACACACACACACACACACACACACACACACACACACACACATGCACAGTACATAAACACACATACTCTTCTCTTTTTTTCTTTTTCTATCTCTACACACACACACACACACATACACACACACACACACACGTTTCTGTCCACCCTCACACAAACGCACACACATGCGACGCTCACGGAAAAGGGCTAGCGAAAAGTGACATAAAACGCAGCGGACTCAAAATTCCTCCCTTTCTTTTCGGCTAATTGGATTTTACCCCAACATTGATCTTCAAACGCCCCAGTGCTCGTGGAGAGCTCAGCCACATCAATAGGCTGGCTGTTTTTGATAGTTTCATTAGACGCTAATTAACGGCTCATTAATATGCATAAATAGGTAAGCAGCGAGCGGCGATGCCGATCTCGAAAGCGAAGCAGCTAATTAATGTATATGAAGTGTTCAGACGGCACACAAGGCCCCTCGCTTTCATGCTTTTGTGCCCAAGTGCCTGGCCCGAGCACAATGCTGATATTATTATTTCGTTTTTATTTATTATATTTACGCCTTCATTACCCACGAATGAAAACTCCAACTCGAAATGCAGGCCATACTTCATATTTCTTTTTGCCGCTTGTTTGGGTATCAAAGGATGTTATGATGGAAAGAGGAAAGAGAGGTGTGGAGAGAGAGAGAGGGAGAGGGTGGAGGAAAGGAGGGAAAAACATACATAACAAACTGCCATTGATTTTATGGAGTGGTGCTTACTGCCTACAAGAGCGTTTTTCTGTTGCCGTGATGATAGTCTTTATGCTGTGTTGAATTGGAACTTGATGATGATGGCGTCTTTTTTAGTGATCGCTGAAAGGTGTCTGTTTTGTTTAGTAAACACTTTTATTGGCAAGTGTTTTTACGTCAGCCCACATAAAGTGAAAATGAACGGCACTTCCACCTGTTAAGCTTGCCCTTAATCCCTGCCCCAGTGACATGCTTTACTTTTTTCTTCCGGTATCCTGATGTGCTTCTGAGTTGTGTGGGGTTTGGTGTGGGTAATTCAGCTCTTATTTTTATGCTTTACTTGCTGTTGACTTCTTCTTGTTCCTTCCTTCCCTCTCTCCCTCTTCTCTGTTCCCCCCTTCCTTTCTTTATTCCTCTTTTTCTTTCCTTTCTTTCTCTTCCCTCTCTTTCTCCTTGCCTTCTCTGCCCTTGGCCTGGGAAGCTAAGCGAAGCCAGTCTATCAGCAACTGTGTGCACCTTTACGAGGCTTTGCCCACTACTAAAAGCGTTCCTATGCTACTCCACACTGTGAGCTCTTTCTTGCCTGGTATCACTACCAACTCTCTCTCTCACCGGCTCTCAGGTAAAACGCTCCTCTTACGGTACTTCTTTCTCTTCTTCTTTTACCAATTTCTCTGTCTCTCACTCGCTCTGTCTGTCTTACTCTCTCTCTCACTCTCTAGCTCTTTTTTGTCCTGTGTTGTGTGGCATGTCCTTTACTAGTACCATGTTGTTTTGGCCACTAGGGTGTGATAAGTCACTGATCAACTAGTGTCCCCAGTGTTATGCGTTATAATAAATAGGCATCACCACACATGATGGCCAATTGTGTGGAAAATCTGGGTTCTGACTGACATTTAAAAATAAGTTGATCATAATAAAATTTTACACGTTGGTAATAATGGATAATGCGGCTGCCAACACTGTGTGTGTTTGCAGTTTACTAGCACTTTCCCGATCATTTTCAGTTCAGGCCCTGTAGTAGGATTTATGGTGCACATTGTAGTAGACAATTGTCAGTGCAACTGCTGCCAATGTCATGACTGTGTGTGTGTGTGTGTGTGTGTGTGTGTGTGTGTGTGTGTGTTAGATCTTGAAGAGTGCCAGGTGTCGGAAAGTGGGGGCGAGGGCGAGGGAGAGCCAGAGAGTCCTCTTCTGCGGAGCAGCAGCACATCAGACATCACCCAGCAGCTCACCGACTCCTTCCCAGGTACCAGTACTGTACTGCCCAGCATGGCTGCAGGCCTAGCCCTCAGTATGGGCCCTCTCAGTGGAGTCTGTGCCCACTGACAGTGGAGACTGAAAGGAAATATCCGGAGTTAATCAACATGTAGCCCTGAAGCAGACTTAAAATGCTAAACGCTTTACATCCTTATTGAATTTAACTAAATGCCTAAATACTGTATAAATGGTGGACCAATTTAATGGAGTAAATTTATGATGATAGACGGTATGCTTATTTGAATATCCCAAAGGTCATGATAATCAGAGAATGAAACTCATGCAGGCCAACTGATGAAATATAAACTTTAGCTATGCTTGTTTTGGGAAAAAACAGAAAAATATATTCTGGAGGTTTACATCTAAACTCGTCAAAATCATGCAGTACCTCCTTTTCTGCAAGAAAAATATGTCCGATGTAGATTTATGTTTTAGTATTCCACCGGTCAGTGTTTTTGGCATGAAGCCTACGGTAGCATTGAGTCTGAGTGTGTGGGGACTGACATATGCATGCTTCCACAGGTCAGCGGAGAGAGGACTCCCCAAACTTGGGCAGCACTGACGGGAGGACATCGGTGCCCGTTTCTGAGAGTGGATCCACAGGCCGCAGAGACAGCGGGCCTCCTGCAGTAAGTGGCCCACTGACACCCATTTGTCTTTTTTTTTTTTTTTTTTTTTAAGACATTTTTGGGGCATTTTTTGCCTTTAATTTGATAGGGTTATCGACAGTGACGGTAAACAAATGGGAGAGGGGGAGATGGAGATGGGGATGGATGATGAAATGACCTTGGGTTGGACTCTAACCTAGGTCCCTGTGTTTATGGTATGATGATGCCTCAGCCCACTGAGCCACAGTGGCCCCAGATTTTTCCACTTTTGTCTAGTAATCATGAATTAATCATGAATTATGAATCCTTTATATATAGTGATCATTAATGGCTCATCTTTATTTGTTTCTTTTTATGTGCATTGTCAAAGATTATAGTACTTTCACTCTTTTCTATTTCTAGTTTTTTTTAGCAGGGGAAGCATATTGGTTTCTCATCGGGTGTCATTTAATTCCTAGATTCTGATTCGTCGGAGCAGCAGTCCATCTGATCAAGAACACTCGGAGACACATCCCGCCTTCTTGAAGACTAAAGTTCGGGAGAAAAGTAAGACCTACAGTGCTCCAGTCTCCAGCTTTACTCATCCTACCTGATCTCCGATATTTAGTTACCACAAATTATTTAGATTCAGAAACATTGCTTAATAAAAAGTTGCTTTGTGCATAATCATCTTATGCACTCATTTTATTTAATAAAAATTACATTTCAGCCAACAGCCTTCTTCAGATTTCATACAAAAAAGACTCAATACATTAATTTATACTGTATGTCAGAATCACAAAATACACAAAAATAGTACTTACTTATACTGTGTATAATAACCTTACTGTACATAAGCAAATTTGGGGATTTGCTTTGATAACACTTAATCACAAACTTTAAATTTTAGTAAAAAGTACAAACATTATTTTAACATTTATTAGAATACAACTTCAAGTAGAAGCATGTCTTTGAGGAGTTGTTCACCGTTGTTATCTCATTTCCTGACTTATCCTGATGCGCTAACCCCTTGTTACTCCCAGGTGAGAGCATAAGCAGTGAGACGTCCAACGGCTACCTCAACGACGCCGACGCCAGCCTGCTTGCCTGGCAGGCCTTCGAGGAGGAGCCGGAATCGCCTCCGCCCAACGACCTGAACGCAGACGCAGACCACCAGCGCAGTCTCCTGCTCAGCCACACGGAGGCGCTAGCAGGTAAAAGCACAGCTTTGGCCAGCAGGTGGAGGAGGTGAACCAACCTACAGAGGGAGGGTAGGGGGGAGATGCTTTTGACCAATCAGAGTGAAGGACGAGTCCAACCTAGTGCCTTTGGCATGCACATGTACTACCTACTTCCTCCCATCATTGTTTTTAAAAGGCTGTTCAGCCATGGTTAATTTGTCCAGTTCATGTCAAACCAACATGCAAGAACCTTCCACCTCTTGATATGTTTTACATATCTGTCTGATTTTCCTCTGCAAATGTGTCTGTCTGTGTGTTTTGTGAATGTTCCTACATCAAATGTGAATCAAATGTGATCCATCACTTTTAATCACATGCACTGTCTGTTGTGACATAAAATCTATTGTGATCGTTAATTCATATCAGACCTGGGTCCACCCTTCTATCTTTGGAAGTATTTGAAGAGTGCAATGAGAAGTTTTCCCAAAATGGATTTGAGATGGTTTGAGCATAATATATTTATAATATATTTATATATACACATAATATATTTATAATATATTTATGCTCAAAGAGACTTTCAAATCCATGTGTCCTCATCCCAAGCACACGGTTCAGCACAGCGTCTGCTAATCCTAATACCAAATACTTCCTAAAGTCTGGGAAAGGATTCCAGGTCAGATTGATTGCATATATAAATGTTGTGATTGTGAACCCACTGTGTACCCTTGACTGTGTCTGTGTCGTTCCACTGTCTCCTCATATCACTGTCCCCCCAACCCCACCCCACCCCACCCCCCTCCCCTCCCCTCGTCCGTCTGTGTTTAGGTTCCGAGTGCCCCCTTCCCCCCCATTCCCCACGTCCCCCTGCCTCACCGGCTTTGCTGGTGCCCACTGGTTACCGTGACGGCACCCAGCTGCTGGAAGACGCCATGCAAACCGTCCTGCACATGCCAGTGGACCTGGGTACTTCCTGTCTCTGCTCGTAGTGCCGTCTGCCTCCACCCCCAGCTCTACTCTTCCTCTCACCCGCTGCTCTCTCTCTCTTCTTTCTCTCGCTCTCTTGGTCTCACTCTGTCACACACTCTTTGGATCTCTTGGTCTCTCTCTCTCTTTCCCTCTTTCTCTCTCTCTATCTCTCTTTCTCTCTCTCCCCCTTCCTTCCTTCCTTCCTCCCTCCCTCTCTCTCTCTCTCTCTCTCTCTCTCTCTCTCTCTCTCTCTCTCTCTCTCTCTCTCTACCTGATCTTGCTCTTGCTCTCTCACCCTCTCTGTCTGTCTGTCTGTCTGTCTGTCTGTCTCTCTGTCTGTTCTTTGCTGAGTTGCTCAGATGCTGCAGAGGGCTGCTGTCCCCTGCACTACTTCTGTGTTGCTGCAGATCTAACCAGTTCATTGCATTCATGCCTAATGGATGGCTGCTTGTCATAACTTTCTATATCATTGTCTCAATTCATGCAACCTCATTTTTGTTCATTTAATCTATATTGCAAAAACTGTCAAAGCAACAGATCTAACTTGTGCATTGTTTACCGGTTAGTTCTGTCAGATATGTCTTGGCCACTAGGGTGCACATTAACCCTTGTCCAATGCCCATACAGCCATTTTAACAGCATACAGTTTCTAAAAGCAAAGATTTTATCGAAAGACAAACTACTTTTGATTTGATATTCCAGTTAGTAGTTTCAGCCTTAATTCAGACCTAAATTTTTTAGTGCTTTGAAGTTTAATAGCTTTTCAATAATCACCTGGTTAAAGTGAGTATTCAGTTTCTGTTGCCTTACTTTGAGCTAATAGTAGAAGCACAAAGATTATCAAGGAGCTATTAAACATGTAATTGTTGACTGAATCAGGCTGAAAAGGCCGCTCTGACTTATCTGACATCTTTGAAAATCAGCTGTCATTGTTGTCCATGACTTTAGTTTTGTACACAGTTGCCCGACCGTCACTTTAGTTTTGTACACTGCTTATAACTGTATATTATTTACAGCATATTAACTCCTAAGCCTCTCCCCCACCCTCCCCCTCCCGTCCCTACTCTTAGCTTAACCAGATGCTGTCTTCCAGCCATGTCTTTCCTCCATCCTGCAGTCTTTCTCTGTACTTGGCTTAACTCTGGGATTTTCCACTTGTGTGTGTGTGTGTGTGTGTGTGTGCGCGCGCTTAACGCCTCAGGGCAAGAGTTCTTGCATGTGTTTGTTTGTCCAATCTTACCTGACACCCCACTGCACCTCACTGACCCCCCACCACCCCCACCCCCATCCACACTGCTGTGTTCCTTCCTGCGGCTGTGGTTGCTGCTGCTGCCGCTGCTGCCTGTGGGTTTGACAGCCTGCTCCTGTTTGCTGATCATGGAGCTGTGAAGCATGCAATATCACACTGCTGCCTTCTCTCTCTCTCTCTCTCTCTCTCTCTCTCTCTCTCTCTCTCTCTCTCTCTCTCTCTCTCTCTCTCTCTCTCTCTCTCTCTCTCTCTCTCTCTCTCTCTCTCTGGCTGCACAATCTTCCCCTCTGTCTCTACTTGTGTCCTTCTCCATCCATCTTGATCTCCTCTTATCTCTGTGCTCTTATCTCTTTCATTGGTTTTCTTCACTGTACTTTCATTCCTTTCACTCTTTTTTTTTTTTTTTTTTTTGTGTGTCGTCATCCTTCGTTCTCTTACGCTATTTGGTCTCCATGTCTCTCACTACAGACAGTAGTGAGTTCCTGGCGGACGACGTCAGCATCATCGCAGGGGGCAGCCTGACGGGCTGGCACGCCGACTCCGCCTTTGTCCTCTGGAGGAGGATTCTGGGCATCCTCGGAGACGTCAATGCCATCCAGTGTCCCCGTATCCACGCCAAGGTGTTCAGCTACCTCTACGATCTCTGGCACAAGCTGGCCAAGGTACTACTGCCATTGCATATAATGGAATCTGTCTTACACATGTGCATATGATGTCCA
Source organism: Sardinella longiceps (assembly GCA_027497455.2). Classification (NCBI taxonomy): domain Eukaryota; kingdom Metazoa; phylum Chordata; class Actinopteri; order Clupeiformes; family Clupeidae; genus Sardinella; species Sardinella longiceps. The sequence goes on from JAODXP020000024.1 coordinate 32,653,297, forward strand.
CGAAAAACAAATACCCTGAGTGTTAACTAAGTTTAGACAAGAATTTTTCACAATTTCTTCAGCTATGTGATCGATACACAATGGTCAGTAATGCATGAGAATGCATTTCCTCTTTTTTATTAAACCATAATCTGATCATGAATTATTGTGAAGAAATGTTAAACCTTTGGTAATATTCAGATGTTTAGAGCATTTTTTGTACATACGGCTCATTTTTTTTTAATATATATCTGAATTTTTATATGTGTAAATAATATGTTTATAAATAATATGTTTATTATTTTTTTATATGTACCTTTTTTATATGTACCTGAAAGTTCACATGAAATGCTGTACTGTGTATTACAATGTGTCTGAGTCTTAAGCAATTTCTGTATTGTCCTGTGACCTGCAGATTAGAGACAACCTGGGCATCAGCGTGGACAATCAGTCCTCTCTCCCCCAACCTGTTTTAATCCCCCCTCTACGCATGCTGGCCTCATGGCTATTTAAGGTGAGAGGAGGGGGCCTTGCTTGGGCCCAGCACCTGAGTTATGAGTCTATTTCCTCTACTTTTGCATTCAATTAAATAAATATGAAGATGGATGATGATGTAGTTTAAGTATTCTTCAGAGGTGTGTTGTCGCTCTAGGTAGCAGTGTTTCTGGAATATTAAGTTTTTTTAAAAGATATATAGTCAAAGTCACTTATTTATTTGGTGTCCAATATTGTATAAATATTTCAACTTATTATTATTTTACAAACATCCCCCGAACCCCTCCCTCTCCCTCAGGCTGCCATGTTACCATCTGAGTTCAAGGAGGGGAAGCTGCAGGCCTATCGACTCATCTGTGAGATGATGACCAAACACCAGGATGTGCTACCCAACAGAGAGTTCCTGGTGCACCTCTATGATGTCATGCACAAGGGCTTCAACAGCAATGACCAGGTGTGTTTACGCATGTCCACATTCACATTTGTTTTTGTTGTTGTTGTTGTTTGTTTGTTTGTTTGTTTGAAACATTTTTTTTTATTATAAAACCAGAGGCGTACAAAAACATGTCAATTTTTTAAGATTAATTAGCTACTTTATACCTGGAGAATTGATTTACAAGGAACACATTTTACCAAACAAAAAAAAATTACATATTTCTCCTGTGGCACTAAAATGTTTGATTACTTGATTATAAGGACTTTGTCTCTCATAAGGAAAATATGATTTTGCTTTCGTACACATGGACTAATACTTTTGCATCTGAAAGAATCGAAATTTTAAGCCGTTTCTTGTTTGAATGCTCAGTAACACTGAATTTCTGCCACTAGATGGTGCACTGTTCACACATTTAGGATTTGAGAGCGTTTGTTGTTTCATCTGCAAAAACAGAGGAGAGAGGGAATGGATCTTTTAATCAGCACAGCATTGTTTCTCTCACATGTAGTCAGTCAGGGGAAGGTTACAGCAGGTGTGCTGAAAATAATTTTTGCAATCATCGCTTTTTGTGGAGAATGTTGTCTCAAATGTGTAGAATCGTAGGAAGTAGAGAGATAGAAAAAGATACCAGTTCCAACAGTAGTGTCTGTAGAATATGAATTACAGTCATATGAAATTGTTTTCAGGTTCCAAAGTATTAAATCATAAAATAATATAATCTTTTAATGTATGGATTAAATGGCCATTATCCAATACAAATATATTAGCTGGTCACAAACCTGCAACATGTAGGGTGATGAAATTTCTAAAATTTAAATCCTGTAAGTGCAGATTTTGTGGAATCAAACCCAAGTCCCCCGCCTCCTATAAAATCTGTTTCATCTTTTATTACAAGTAGCATCCCCTACCGGCAGTGGCTGGTACTGACGTTTTGGTCCCCACCTACAGTATTCATCAGCTGTTCCTACCAACTAGGATGACAAACTAATCAGGCTGCCCTGTGCCCATCTCAGTCAGCTCCCCTAGTGCAGTGCAGCAGAAGGGAGGAGATCCGTCCTGAAGGAGGGGAGGACTGACTGAATGGGAGAGAGGGAGATGAAGCTGATAGAAAGTGAATACATTCCTTTGTTTTGACTCTGAATGCCCACATATCTTTGCCTGGAGGATAGCTGTATTCCACCCTGGCAGACGGACAAGCTCATTAGAATGTTTTCCATGTCATTAAATAATGTTGGAACTCCCGGCGCGTTTGTGTGTGTGTGATTAATTAAGGATTGAAGGCTCTGTGGCGTTTTGTGAGGGGCCTGAGCTGGCAAGGATTGTGTGTGTGTGTGTGTGTGTGTGTGTGGGTGTGTGGGTGTGTGAGCGTGTTTTTGTGTGTGTGTGTGTGTGTGTTAGCACGAGTGTGCTTTTTTATACGCACGTGTGTGTGTTTCTGAGTGTGTGGGTACGCCGTGTGTGTGTGTCTGTGTGTGTGTGTTTGTGTGTGGGTAGTGCGTGCGTGCGTGCGTGCGTGCGTGCGTGCGTGCGTGTGTGTGTGTGTGTGTGTGTGTGTGTTTTGAAGGGGCCAGGATTGGGATCTGTGGTCTTTTGTTGTGATTACATACAATATGTAGCTGACTGAGTGAGCTAGTATGCCCGGACCACTGAAAGAACTTCCATTTTCCTCTAGAAGGCATTGATTAAGGAATAGCTGGAATTTGCCCTTTTCTTTAAACTGGTAGCTTCTATTTCTATTGTAAACAATCATTGCAATGTACAGTCCAACTATTTTGTTCTGTCTAACTTGATTCCTGTTTTCCAGCTTTATCGTCCCATACTGTCTAAAACTGTCAAAAAAAAAAGTTTGTAGTTGCTTGTTGCCTTTGTAGAATGAAAGAGGGTCAATCTGTTCGCATGTAGCCCACCATGAAGCCAAATGTAATTTGTAAGTGCTGTCCCTCCCTTTACGCTGAAAATGCTCCATCTTGTAGCGCAAAATTCTTGTCTGCTGGTGTGTGAATCACATGTGAGTCACACAAATCATGCCAGCACACAACCGCACCTGCCATCGCATCTTCAATAAAGGAGAAGCGTTTTGTCCACCGTGATGTTAATTGCGCTCGCGATTTGCTTTGCTCTTTAAAGGATAAAGGACCTTTTTCATTGTGCCGCGGTCAGTCCTGATTTACCGCAAATCGCTCTGTTTGTGTGCACAGGTTGAGCACGGCGATTGCCCTCCCTGCATTTCGCCAGAAGAAAACAGTGATTGTGCCTTTCACTGTTTGTTTAGTCAGTGGCGTGGCAATATGTCTTCGCAAAACACAGTGCACAATGGACACACGCACACACACACAGAGACCAAGGAGAATAGGGGGTAAAAAAAAAATCTAAAATAAATTCTATGATTTCCATGAAGGACCAAAACAAAATGAAACACTATTTCATTCTCAGCGTTCGCCAGTGCCCAGGGAAGAGGCCTTGGTTCCTCTGGCAGACTGTCTGTTAATGTGGCCTTTGTGGCACGACAGGCAGGACCCACATTGCCACGGGTTTGAAGAGAGACCCCCACTGGGCTGAACCCATCGGCCCCCCGCCACCCCCCATCACCCCCCACCGACCTCACCTCTCCCTCACCCTGCCTTTTTCACTGGGCACAAATTCAGATTGGATGTGCCCGCGTTTACAGACGATAATGACAAACGCTTCGCGGAATTACAGCTTTGGTTAGAGCAGAGTGTTTCAGGTAATCGCTCAGGCTTTTTGTCAGTGGCATGGCTAATTGCAAGCAACTGTTCTGTGTCTCGGAGGTCAATTATCGTAGAAATGAGGGTAAAATGTCCCTCCTTCCTAAAACTGACACTCCCTCCAATTTCCCGCTCTCTGTTGGAAAGCAGTTTGTGTGTGTGTGTGTGTGTGTGTGTGTGTGTGTGTGTGTGTGTGTGTGTGTGTGTGTGTGTGTGTGTGTGTGTGGACTTGTTTTATTGCTGCAGTTGGTTTTTATTCATCACTCTTAAACTACCCCCCTCCCTCCTTCCTGTGTTTACAAAGGATTCAATTAAGGAGATGAATGTAACAGGTAGGGAAGAGAGCGAGAGAGTAGCAGGTGTTTGCCGAGGTGTGTGCTGGGTAAACACACGGCCATCGCACACGTCTCGTGTTTGAGCGGACAGATTTCTCTCCGTTTCCGCACCATTTAAATAGCATGAGATGCGCTCAGCAAATGCACGACACTCTTGTTGGCAATAAAACCTCCTACACACCCTTCTGTGCATACACAATCTGAATTTCACAAGGAAAATTCATGCCATCGACTGTGGAAAACTCAAAACATTCTCTGTCGCCAAGTCGTCGCCATTTTGCAACTGCACCAAGTGGAATAGAGGACAGTGGTCAATTTGGACAGCACCGGACAGTGGACAGCATTAACACAATACATGATTAAACAAGAAGCCAGAGAGGCCGTTGTATATTTTGAATATAGCACAGCTTAGGGGTGTCTTTATGTACAGATTGAGCAAAGAGAGCTATCCATTTCAGAAATGGTAAATATTGTTAAGCCAGTTTGTAGATTTTGAACGGCCGAATTACATACGTGGTGCTTGTATATTCCCCCATGAAAAACATAAATGCAGTCATGTGACTGTCTGTAGGGGGTCTTCACATATGTTTTATGTGATAAAAGGGTCATTAAAATGTCATATCACCATTTGAGATAGAAATTCAGTGTTTCAAAAGCATTACTCTCGTTCATTTCTCATTGTTAACTCTCCACAAACCGGCTCGCTGTCATCAAATATGTAATTTGATTGTAATTCACTGATGGATGTCACTTTGAATAAAAAAGTCAATTGAACGAACGCATGTAGATGTAAACGTTACGCAGCCGTTGCAAGACCAACACGGCTTGCTGTATGTCATTACACTGAGTGGCACCATCTGCCAGTGGGCTGAGCCTCGCCTGACAATACCTGAGCACGGGTTTTAATTATGCGTCCGTGTGAGCGTGGGCATGTGTAAAGGTCAGCAGAATGATTGTTTTGTTACGGCCCTGCCAATATGCTCTCTCCCCATCTCCATTTTCCGCATGTTTAAATATTTACCTGCTGCGGCGACGGCTGTATCCACAATACTTTGTCCACAAGCAGCGCGTATGATTTCATCTTATTGAAACCAGAAGCAGTAACCACTGTGGAGAGTCTTGTGATATACAGCATGATATGATACACAAGTGATGCTGTTTTGTTTTGTTATTTATTTTTTCCCAGAGGATCTTACATTTTTTGATGTGAATGTCTTTTGTGTTTTTGAATACCTCTGTGTGTATTGAAATGGCAAATAACCCTTGTTTTTATTTCTCTCTCTCTCTCTCTCTCTCTCTCTCTCTCTCTCTCTCTCTCTCTCTCTCTCTCTCTCTTTCTCTCTTTCTCCCTCTCTTTCTCTCTCTTTCTCTCTCACTCTCTGTATCTCTCTCTCTCTATCTCTCTCTCACTCTCTGTATCTCCCTCTCTCTCTCTCTCTCTCTCTCTCTCTCTCTCTCTCTCTCTCTCTCTCTCTCTCTCTCTTTCTTTCCCTCTCTCTCTCTTTCTTTCCCCCTCTCCCATCAGGATGTGTTGAACACTGTGATCAGGTGGTGCTCTCCGCGTTTCTTCTTCCTGGGTCTGCCAGGCTTCACTATGCTGGTGGGCGACTTCATCACGGCAGCTGCCCGTGTCCTCAGCACGGACTCGTTAGAGGTGAGCTTCTTCCCGTAATCTCCTGTCCAGTCTGCCTTCCTGTCTCTCCACTCTCTGCACGAGAGTTTATCTGTCAATCAATCAATCAGGCGATTTATTGTTTTAAAATAAAATCACCATGTGAAATACACTGTCCCATTAACACTATACAAAAATAAAATGACCGGTAAATAAAACAACCAATAAGTGTAATCATATAGTATAGCTAAAGTAATTAAATAATGAAAATAAACTACATAAAATCATAAACAAGAAACAAATAAATAAAAATACTATATATAAAAAAGATCCAGTGCCTCTGCCAAGTGTTTCCTGATCCTGTTCCCCTGATCCTTTTCCCCCTTCTTGCCTCTGTGGCAGGCCCCTCGGATTGAAGCCCAGACGGTCCTCGGCTCGCTGGTGTGCTTCCCCAACCTCTACCGGCAGATCCCCTCCCTCATGTCCACGCCGGGCTCCGACGATATCGAGGTTGGCAAGGAGGACATCAAGGTACAGTGGCACACGCTGGCCTCTCTGTCACTTATTGTCTTTTATCTATCTATTATCTCTTATGTCAGTTGCACTTCTACTGTACATAGGAAAGAATGTAATCATAAATTGCTGTGGTTGAAAATGACTGTAATGCTTGCTCCCATCAGAGTCTGGACTAACAAATGACCTTGTGTTTGTCCCAAAATACATAATTGTTTGCTTTACTGGTCTGATGCCCTTACCCTTGTATATGGCTAAAATGATTTTTTTAAGAGAGAGAAAAAAAATTGGTTGTCTTGGTTACTATGAGGGTTGAATATATTTTCTCTGTTTGTTCTCCGTAGGAGTTTCTGGTGAATGTATTGCTGACAACCGCACGCAGCGAGCTGAGCGAAGGAGCCAGGTATGCCACGGTCTCAAATGTTTTTGGTCCTGATGCCTGACAGCTCTTGCTTGAAAAGTAGCATGATGATCAAAGACAAAGTGTTGTTATTATTATAGGTACTTTTGCAAATCAAAGGCACTGCAATTCGTGTATTTCTTGCAGGTGTATTGCCATTTGCAGCTTGGGAGTCTGGGTGTGTGAGGAGCTCGTGCAGCAGAATATCCCCCATCAGGTCAAAGACGCCATCAATGTCCTTGGGGTCACTCTAAAGGTGAGAACATCAGTTCACTTCTTGTTTTTTTTTTTTGTTTTGTTTTTGGCTTGGTATCAAGATAAGTGGCCTATGAAACAACAGATACAGTGTATGAAAACAACATTTGGGGCCTGAAGTTGAGGTCACCTACTCCACTTCTCAGTACTCAAACAAAAGTAAACATTAGGTTCTCACCTTTTTAGAACTCCTTAACTGATTGCCTGGCAAATGGAAAGTAGTGTTCATATAACAATTTTGTTAATTGTTTTCTGGGTTTGGAGTAGTGTACAAGTATGCATCTTCTGCTATGAGATGTTTTGATGTTGAGTCCAAGAGACTTTTTTTTTTTTTTTTTTTTTTTTGGGTAATACTTTTTCTGTGGTTGTTGGTCTGTCTCTGTTGGTGATGGTAGGATCTTTGAGAGGCTGGCAGGCTGTCCAGAGTAATGCAGGGACATAGTGGTGTCATTTCCACGCCACTTACCCCCACATGATGGGTGCCCAATTTGGCTGCCTCTTCCCCCAGTTCTGTGCTTCTAGCCCCCTGGCCCATCACCCCCACTCCACACACACACACACACACACACACACACACACACACACACACACACACACACACTCACTCACTCTCTCTCTCTCTCTCTCTCTCTCTCTCTCTCTCTCTCTCTCTCTCTCTCTCTCTCTCTCTCTCTCTCTCTCTCTCTCACACACACACACACACACACACACACACACCAAAATGGATACATAATCACTTTCCTCAACAACTTGACTCAGACCGGGTGCCTTGAAAAGTGTCTGTTAGTGTGTGTGTGTGTGTGTGTGTGTGTGTGTGTGTGTGTGTGTGTTTTGGATGGAATGACTACTCTAGGGACAGACCATGAACAATCAGTAGGCTACCACTTTTTTTTTCTCTCTCTCTCTTCTCTTCTTCTCCTTTGGTATTTTCTTTCATCTCTGCACTGATTGGAGAAACATGGAAAAGGAAAACTGAGGCTGAAAAAAAAAAACTGAAAAAAAAAAACTTTGAAAATCAACACCTACCTTCTCTTCTTCCTGTAGTTTTTGTTTTCCAATTTATGGCAGAGAAGGGGAATCTTTTCAACTTTTCTCTCACTCTTCTCTCCTATCCCTTGTTTCCTCCTGCAGTTTGGGAATAAGGTGGTGGCCCAGGCAGCCTGTGATGTGTTCCAGCTCTTCATCTGCCACTGGCAGCATCTCCAGAGACTGGAGGAGTCGCTCCCCAAGAGAATCATCGAGGTCAGTAGCACAGCTGCACACTCTCTCTGGACTTGGCACTGGATTCATGTGGAAATATGCCTGTTTGTTTGTTTGTTTGTTTGTTTGTTTGTTTGCATACAGATAAAGTGTTATAAGCATGTTATAAATATGACATGAAGCTACTATAAACATGGGCATTGTTGACCCTTCATTAATTTGAATTCATTATTTTCTGACCAAAGATGGCTTTTAGTAATTTTTACGTCCCAGTGTCAATGGTACTTTACAAAAATTTGATGAGAACATTGTAGAAAGAAACATTCATAGAGTGTCATTAATGTTCATTATGCATGTCTAGTTAATGACTAGCTCATGATGCTCTTTTGACCTTTTTAAAGTAAAGTCTTACAATTTCTTGTGTGTTCTAAGCAAACCACCTGTGTGCTTCTGCTTGCTGTTTAGATCTTTGTGGCCACCATAGCTTTCCTCTTACCCAGCGCCGAGCATTCAACAGTGGAGGCCGACAAAAAGGTAAACGACAGAAACCTGAAAGGAACCCTGTATGGTATCTGATTTCCTTGTCTTTTCTTTTTAATTCTTTCCTATTTGCCTCAAGCCCTGAGCAGCCTGGAGCATTTTCTCTCCTCCTCGTGATCCGCCTTCTGTAATCCCCTCTGCCTGTGTCTGACTGTGTCGCTACCCGCTGATGTGTCCTTAACCTCGTTTTCACCTCTCTCTCTATCTCTCGCTTTTCTCTATCACACACTCCGTCTCTCCTGGTCCTCTCCTCTCCACTGTGCTCATTGTTGAAAGATTATTGATTCCTCTACGGCTAGTGCTGGCCATTGGACCGGTGCGAGTAGGGCTAATTGAAAGTGTCTCTCTCTCTCTGTGTGTGTGTGTGTGTGTGTGTGTGTGTGTGTGTGTGTGTGTGTGTGTGTGTCTTAGTTGATGGTGGCTTTGCTGTTGTGCCTGCTGGACTGGTGCATGGCTGTTCCTCTCGTCATTCTGCTGGAGCCCATCACCATCCCTGTCCTGGATGACCCCACATCCCAGAAGACACCTCTGCTGGATTACATCTACAGGGTACGTCAAATGGGAATGGGATTATGGATACATTAGGTTATTGTCATCTTGTTTATGTTTGTTTTGTGTTGTTTGTCAGTTTCAAAATGGTTATGGAAATGTTCAGGATTATAGATATGTATATCCTGTAGTATGCATGTTTATATTACCCCTTATCTTGTTTGGTGGAGGTGTAATATGTTGCAAGGGTCCCATTTTGTCACGCTTGTGTATTTGCAAGGCTTGAGTTTCATTTTTTTCCAGGGGGGGCTCAGACGTTTATGAAGACGCATTGACACAAAATGAATGAGGGTGCTGTGTCGCCTTTCTCCGTTTGGCAGATGCGGTCAGCAGTGGACCTTTGTCCCGGTGTCATCGCCGAGCAGAGAGGGGGAAAAAAAAATGGCCAAATTATTTAAATGCGCCATTGTTCACTTTTATATAACAGCCTATGAATGGCAGGCAGTAGCGAGTGGAAGGCGTCCTCAGATGAGACAACCTGCACCTGGTGCAAGAGGCACAAAGGGGAGAGGAAGTAGATGAGAGATATAATTAGCCTGCAAGTCTTCCAGCCCAGCCCAGCCCAAACACCCCCCTCCACACCCCCACACACCCTCCTCTTCAGCACTCCTAATGCCATCAATTGTTTCTTTTAATCACTACACAGACAGATTTCTCTCCAGGCGGTATATAGAAGGAATATCAATAGAGGCCATGTAATTGGCAGAAAGGTTTTTTTGTTGTTGTTGTTGTTTTGTTTTGTTATTTACCTCCCTTCCCCCCAAAGCATTGTTTAGGGCCGTGCTGATGAAGCCGTGCATAACATAACAACAATATATGCCAAACTTCAGGAAATGGAATTTAATGATTTTGTATTTTATATTGTGGCATTGAGATATTCTCCAAAATTCTCCAGCACATGTAAAAAATATCAGTCATTTGCTGTACCACCTATCCAGGCAAAAGCACAGTGCTGCGCACTCTGAGTGCAGAAAGCCTAAGCCTATTTCCGAGTTCCACTCCTGTGGAATCTATTGCTAAGCGTGCTTGAAGTGCTGTCTGCTGCACGTACTGTAATCTAGATAAAGCACCTGCCAACATCAAATAGCAGTTACACACAATCTGATTGTTGCAGGGCTTTTTTTTCCTTGCTCCTTTGCTCCTCGCGGTGTCGCAGCCTTTTAAAGAATCAATCCATCAATGCATTCATGCTCTTGCGGCCTAAATAGAGCAGGGTCTCTATCTTTAGACTGTATTCTCACCATTCTTCTCCCTTTCTGGAAATAACAGCATGGGACTCCACCCTGTAAAAGGCCTGATTGCACTCAGTCTTTGGGAGCTCCATCTGTTGGGGTCTGCCTCAGCAGCTGCACTATACTATACTGTGTGTGTGTGTGTGTGTGTGTGTGTGTGTGTGTGTGTGTGTGTGTGTGTGTGTTCATATGCATGTGCATGTTTGTTTGCGTATGTGCAGTACACATGCAAGTACCTGCTATATGAAAGAATTGACAGTGTGTGGGAGGAAAAAGTGTGTGTGTGTGTGTGTGTGTGTGTGTTTCACCCATAGTTGCAGATGCATGTCTGTTGTGTATTTTTGTGACGTTTTTTTCCCCCCGTCTCTTTTTTTCATGCTCTGCCCTGCAACTGTTGCTATGCAAAGCAGCCACTTAGTTGTCCAGCAAGTAGCAAAGGTTCTTTTATTCATAAAGAGGAAGCACTTTGGGGCTGAGGTCTAGCAGCTGTCCGTTTCCACTTCTTTCATTAGATTTTTTTTCTACACACACACACACACACACACACACACACACACACACACACACACACACACACATAGCATCTAGTAGATATGCCTGCACACTCATGGTTCACTATATGGTGAAAGATACTTTGAATAATGATGTGTATTTGCAGGTGAAAAAATTAAAAGATGTGACCACTAGCTAGAAAATTAAGAATCCCATAGCATGTTATTAGTTCAAAAGAGCTCTCAATCTCAATAGCTGAAAATTTGTTACGCTTGGTCAGACATAGAAAATGTATCCACAGGGATAGATGTTTGTGCCTTGTGGAATGAAAAGAAAAGTACATTACAAACTAGTTTGGTCACTTTAATCTTATTTTACAACAACAACAACAACAACACCGTACATTCTATAGCACTTTTCAAGACACCCAAAACGCTCTACAGTGGAAGGGGGACCTCACCAACCACCACCAATGTGTCGCACCCACCTGGGTTAACCCATCAATTTTGTGCATCAGTATGCTCATCCATTTTAAACATGATAGATTGTGAGTCCATAAAGGCTCCTGACTTCTAACATTTGTGCTACTTCTCCACCTTGGCCTGCTTCTGGCAGGACCTGTATGCATATACACGAGTACTGCGGAGAATTCCGTCATTTAGATGTCTTGTTGACATCATTTCCTCCTCAGGCAGGCTCACGTTGTTCTTAGTTTCCGAATCTGACATAACTCAGCTGATGGATGTTTCTGGAAGAGCGATGTGATGCGCTCTTCCTGTGATGAGGCTGTGTTAATGTAGCCGTGGCAACACATGTAGCCTAATGAATTCTCCGAAGGGCAACTGAAGGAGCCTTGAGAATGGCGATGGGGGGCAATGGGTACCTCTCACAGTGGGCTGGAATTTTCCAGTTCGCCGTGTCTTCAGGCCCATTTTATTTAGAGCAGGAACAAAGTCGCAGAACAGTAGCCTTCTTTAAATACAATTTAGATGGTTATTTCATTTGCCCCATGACATCTACCACACACTACCTATCACAATTCAGAGACAGTATTATTGTAATGTAGGAAACTACGCCGTAATAGTGGAATCAACTAATATATAATTTATCACATTTTGGAAGTAATGCGCACAACACTGCCTACCTATCTTACCTGTATTTTATTCCTTGTTTTGCCTTTTTCTGACAGGTGTTACATTGCTGTGTGTCTGGATCCAATCTCCATACTCAGCAGAGCCACTACCTCCTCAGCCTAGCTGATCTCTCCACGGACTACGACCCCTTTCTCTCTCTGGGCCAGGTTAAGAGTGCCGATCCCCCGCCAGCACACTCTGCTGCTGGGGACTTCGGCAACTTGCTCACAGTGGCTGAAGGTAGGTAATCAAGGAGATGCAGTTCTTTTTTGCCTGTTTTTTGCTTATGTTGCTGCTTAATGTAATTAAAGGTATATTCCAGCATTTTGTATTTTTAGTCCCTTTTCTTGGATGTCAAGGATGAAATAGAATGGTTGACATTTGGTTGTTCCCCACTCGGCTATTTGGCTCAATTAAGATTTTCCTTCAGAATGGCTAGCTACGGGCAATCTCAATCCCGTCCTTCAAAACAACCTTAAACCTTTATTTTAAAATATGTGCAACTTAGAGTGGTGAATTGTGTTCATTGATGTTCCATAACAGTTTATTGTAGCAAATTACAATTCCTGTCGAGTTCTATTTGCCATTCTGTTGAAAGACTAAGAGCTTGTTGATATCACTGCTCCGAAAGAATAGTTCAACTTTACGATATGCTCAGGTTTAAAGGAGAGTACCGGAGTGAATTCAAACATAGCCCTGTTGAAAGAGCTTGCTAAATGCATAGTTAGCGAGTGGAACAAAATCATTTGGTACAGCACAGACCGAACGCGAACGCAGAAGCGAACAGGCACTTTACACTGAATCAATGGGACCTGACTCTTGGAAACCGAAAGTAAGATCTGAGGTTACATTGACTCAATGTAAAGTGTTTCGCGTTCGCGTTAGGTATGTGCTGTTCGAAAATCTTTCATTTCATGCGAAATATATTGCTGTTAGAAGGCTTGTGCAGCAGGGCTATGCTTAAACTTACTCCGGTATATTGCTTTAAACTCCAAGGTCGATCAGAAGAAGTCTGCATTTTGCTGGAGTCTCTAACGAAACAAGGTGGATAGGAGGATTGGTGCTATGACTTCAGTTTATACCCAAGCTTTGTCAGGGATCTTTTTAATTGTGTACATGTGGTACTCTCATTAATAGGAAACCAATGTATATTAATAAGGCTATGCTTCAGAGTGTGCTTTAGACATACTTTGTGAAAACACCTGACCAGCACTCTTCCATCACTTTACATAGCTGCCCGTCCAAAAGTCCCTTGGAAACATTGCTTGATACATGGGAATTGAGCTACCCGCTTGCTAATTTGCTAGTGTACCATTAAAAGCACACAAAAAGCAACCACAGGAAAAAAAAATACTATTTCAAATGGAATGGAATCTTTAAAATGGCCTGCATTAGTTGTCCCTTTCCACTCAGACAACCCATTTATGCCAATTATAAAAAAAAAAATGCATTTTTTTTGTAATGGCCTTATTTGACCTTGTCAATCCATTACATGACATCATCATGATCTGACCTGGACTTTCAAGTTCCTCACTACTCTGTTTCTATGTGCACGTATTTTATGTTCCTTTGGGGATGGGTTTTTTTTTTTGTTTTTTTGTTTTTTTTCTCCCACTGCTTTTCTTTTTTTTTTTTCCTTTTTGGATTGTAAAAACTTTTGCTTTTGGATTTGTCACTAGCACTCACAGCCGAAATGTCCCTCCGCCAACCTGAGCCTTGTGGACAATGAAACAGCTTTAAAAGCAGTATGCCTTTACCATGACACATATTGATTAAAATCACTTCAAAGGACCTCCAAGCTTTGCTAATGCAACTCGGCCATCCCTCTGAAGAACCTTCCTTTTTTTTTCCTCCTTTGATGAACATGATGGCATTGAGAGCAGTGTCAAAATGTGAGCATCACACGCTCCCCCTATTTTTTTTTCTCTTCTCTTCTCTTCTCTTCTCTTTCTCTTTTCCATCTTTAATATGATGGGAATATAATAATGGTATCCCTTTCAGTCAGAGTAGTCGTGAGCATTTACATAACTCTGATTCGGTAAGTGCTGCTGATCTCTATTCACGGACGCCGCGGAGATGCAACACTCATTAGTCCCATTGGAGCCTTTGGATAGTTCTGTCCCATTGTGGAGCATGAATGGCCCTTTTTTTTTCAAAGGTGTCTCCTATGATTAGACGTTGCCTATAAAGAGTCTCTGTGAGCTTAGCGTGGCGTGAAATGGGAGGGTGAGTATGTGTGTAGTGGGTGGGGGTTTAGATATTAATAATGGAGTTAGTAGTCATATATGAGGCTCTGAGAGTGTGTAAGAACTAGACAAACATCTCGACACAGGGGAAAGGCTGATTACCGTAGATGGGAAGGCTTGGGGTTGTTGTTGAGAGTAGAGTGATGTGTTGTGAGTAGTCATCCCTCCTGCCTTCTCATGGCTCGCATGAGTCATAAATGGTGTTTAGAGATTAAAAAAAAAAAACAAGGACCTGTGTTCTTATCATCCTGACAAGCCTTACTGTAATGTTTAAATGGATAGTCTGACCACAAGGGATATATTGTACTCAATCTGGGGCAGAATCAACAGTTGTCTTTAAAATTAAAATATTAAATTCAGTTCAATTCAATTTCATTTGTAGAGCACCAGTATACAAAATATTTGTCTTGCGGCGGACAATATGAGAAGCACCCATGAGTAACAGGGGCAAGGAAAAACTTGCTTATGTTTGTAAAGAATGCACACAATAGGATAGCATTATGACCATTAATACCAAAGGAACAAACAATATGTCCTTGCTGATCCAAACTGCTGTTTTTGATGAAGCAGCCCAACAACTCTCTACACACATAGAGCACATTGAGACACCACAGTTGTCAGACCAATCACAAGACCCACTAAGTTCCTATGGCTTGTGGCCACACACTGGCTGAGCAAAACTATCTGCTACTGCTAGGGTATGTCTAGATTTCTAGGCTACTCGCTTTGCCATCTCTCTTTTTTGTGTTTTTTTTTTTTGTTGAGAGTGATCTTTTCCCCTTTTTTCTTCCCCATCGTAGAGAAGAAGAGGCGGAACATGGAGCTGATCCCTCTGACCGCTCGAATGATTATGACGCACCTTGTGAACCACTTGGGCCACCATCCGCTGAGCGGTGGCCCTGCACTGCTCCACAGCCTCATCAACGAAAACCACGACAACCCCTATGTGGAATCCTCGGAACTCTCGTCTGAGGTTTTCAAGAGCCCGAACTTGCAGCTCTTTGTTTTCAACGACAGCACGTTAGTGTCATACCTGCAGATCCCTGCTGAGAGCTCTGCCACAGTGCCTGGCATCAACACTCACCCGAAGGACCACTCCGCTCCCTCTTCCGAAGTCCGCGTCATTGTGCGCGACATATCGGGGAAGTACTCTTGGGACGGTGGGGTCCTCTACAGAACTTTTGAGGGACAAATCCCCCCTGGGGGTGGTGGTGGTGGTGGTGGGGGAGATGATCCTGCCGACCACGCCAACATCTTTCCTCTCGCTACAAAGCAGACCTCTCAAGGGGAGCGTTCCCCTTGGATGTCTGAGACCGGAGAGGAGGTAGAGGATGATGAGGATGAAGGCGTGGATGTGTTGGACCACCTCCTGGAGGAGCTGGGCCTTACCAGCCCTGAGTGTCTTCCTCAGCCTCGGCTGAAGCTCACCCAGCCCGCGCCCTCTCCGCTCGGCATGAACCTGGAGCAGGAGGCCTCCATCATGGAGGCTATTCTGCGGCAGACGCAGCAGGAGGAAGAGGAGCTGGCCAGGAGGAAGTGTGGAGACCCCAGCATCAGGGCCGCTCGTCAGAAGGAGCCCACGTACCAGGAGCCCAAAGCCCCTTTCTATTTCTGCAGGCTGCTACTCAATGACCTAGGCATGAACTCCTGGGACCGAAGGTACTCATAAACAATTCTCTTAGACCAAAGGCAAATTTATAAAGAGTTTTGATCTGGCAATGATGTTGTAGTAACAATTCACTTGTGCAGATTATTGAGAACATGAACAGGTAGTCTACAGGTAGTTTACAGGTATAATAATTTACTACTGCTACTACTTGTCTTTTGTACAAGTATTGTCCATTTATGTACATTATAAATGACTTAATGTTAAAGGAATGCATGCTAGAATCTGAGAGAAAGATTGTGTCTGTGTTTTCGTAATGACAAATAGACAGAAGGTTCATAAGATGGCCAAATTACTTTTCTGATTTTGGAGAGGGTGCAGTGCTATTAATTGGGTCTTGCTTCCTGCTGTTTTCCACATCAGTGGTTGTTTGTCCCCTGTTGGTCCCAGTTCCGCCTTTTTTTCACGCCATTCCTGCGTGATTTGTGTTGAGCCGTATCGACCATTTTCCTCACCTCTTGTTGAGATCTTTCATTTCAGAGGGGCTTGGCAGGCCCCGACTTCTAATCTAGTCTCGGCAGGATCAGAGTGTCCCACTGGTTTCACTCAGGTCCTGTTTGGCATGTTTCCCGTTCGTCTAATGAGAGGTGCACACCCTTTGAAGGAGGTGGGAGACCACCTGTCAACTGGTGCCAGCGTCTTGTTTCTGCAGACAGCTACCACTGTTAAAGTAATTGTTCACTCTCAAAGTAGACAGCTGGAATTCGGTAGCCTCCAAAAACCTGTCAAAGGGGGCCTGATCTTTTTGTTTACTCATTTGGTCTCTCTAGAAATACATTACCTGATCAAAATCAGGTAGATAGGGGTCGACTCAACATTGCAGAGACTGTGCAAAATTACAAAGGCAATATGCAGGTATCCAGGTTAGCAGTAAAGAGCTGGATTGTAGAGATATTCTTTTTTTTGTGCTGTTTTTGATTCAACTTTTTCTTTTCACAGGAAAAGCTTTCACCTCCTGAAGAAGAACTCAAAGCTCTTAAGGGAACTTAAGAATTTGGATTCCAGGCAGTGGTAAGCCTCCCTCCCTACATTTCCGTAAACATAGACCAGGTTTCAAGAGGGTTGTCTTGTGCCACAAGCAATTTCCTCGAAAAATGTCACCCACCCCCAAGTATGGATTGTATTTTCTGTACTTCTATTAACAGCAGCTGCGTTCCCTATACTGTACCACAGCTGCATGAAGCGTTGGAAATGCATTCAGTGACTTCACCACACGTGTTTACCTAGTAAACTTAATTTGTCCTTGTCGGTTTGGTCATTGCGGAATGGAAGGACACCCATTGTGCAAATTGCTGTTTCTGCTCTTAGAATGGTTTGGAGGAAGAATATGTTTGTTCTACCTTTATAAGAAGACATATTTTCATCAAACTGCCGTGTATTGTACAGTGACTATTGTTTTTGTAGTTGTTGTTGTTTTCCAAGTGTGTTTACTTAATGGAAAGAATGTTGATTTAATGGAAATCCAGTTGTTTGGAATGATAAAAGAAAGTGTAACCTGTGAAAGGCATGCTGTGCAAGGACTAATGCAATATTTTGAGCATGAAGGCTAAAACCTTAAAGGGCACTATTTAAGTGAGCTAGTCCTTTAACGCTGCTCTTTGACCACACACACAACAACAGCAACAACACAACAAATGCACACACGCACACACACACACACACACACACACACACACACACAGACAAACACACACACCCCCCCCCACCCTCTTAGTCACACACACACCCCTACCCCTCCACATTTTTAATCCTGCCCATCACTGTCTGATCACAGCCCCCCTCTTCTTTGGTACACAGCGATCAATAGGCACTCCACACGGCTAATTACCAGGGCTTATTTAAGAATGCCTGCAGGATTGGGTCACAATACCCCCCAACCCCACCACAGACCCCAAGACCCACATGCCGACTCTTTGCATGGCAACAAGCTCGTTGCTGGCGGGCAGGCAGGCAGATGGACTTTTGCGCATATTGCTTCTCCCGTGCATTTTTTGGGAGCGAGCATTGGGGACACACTCACATGCCTGAAATTGCACGCCTTCCGCTCACTTGTCTCAGAGACCCATTAGCTGTTTCTTACCAGGAATGTGTGATTGCTGTCAGCTATAGTATGACAGGTTGAGCGCAGACACAAACATGCGGTCATTTTCCAACCAAAATAATCTAGACCTAGGTCAAGGTCTTTTTCTAAGGATTTGGTTGGACCAGTCTCATCACTCTGTCTCTATAGAGAGTCTCTTAAATGTATTGCAGTGGTACTGTAGTTTATCTGCTTATCAACGTGCAGAGCCACTGATTCAGCCAAGGCTGTAGGCTGGCCATGGCCAGGCTATACTTTTTTATATCTGACTTGTCAGGCTTATTATAACTTATGGAAACTGCACAGCATATAAGCCTCAGGTTAGTGTTTTATTTGGCTAAAATTGAAGGGAAAAAAAAAATAAACTCACCCCACCATCGTATTAACTTCATCCATGTAGTAACAACTGTAAATTTAACATACCAAATCAGAATTAGATTTGAATTAAATATTCAAATTTTGCATAATCATCCTCGGTTAAAAACTCTGTAATTCATAAAGCATCACATACTGAAATACTAGACAGCTGTGTATATGGAAGGGGGATTGATGTGGATGGTTGTGTGTTTGTGCTTTCAGTCGAGAGACGCACAAGATTGCCGTCTTCTACATCGGTGAAGGACAGGAGGACAAGTGCTCGATACTGTCCAACACGGAAGGCAGTCAGGCCTATGAGGACTTTGTCTCTGGACTAGGATGGGAGGTACTGAATTCACTCATGTGCAAGTATACACTATGTAAGGGATAACGTTCGGTGAGGTGGTCATTATCGTGTCATATCTCCCGACAGAGTAATGCAACGCATCCCGACGCGATAATGACCGCCTCACCGAACGTTATCCCGCTTATTACACGGCTACCTACTGTAAATCATTAACATGCGACCTTGTTTATCACTACTTTACTGGTAAATTTAATGATTCAGATGGCTAATACCGTTCAAGGAAAAGAGGTGTTCTGTTAACTGTTACAGATCAGCTGATTGGTTAAGACACATTCTGTTTCATTTTGCTTGCTAAAATTGCTACTTAATGCTGATAAGACTAAGCAAATGTTGTTCTCAAAGCCAAGGAAAGTCCCATCAATCATCCCCTCAGTATTCACCCTTGAGGGAAATGAAATCGAGGCGGTACACTTGTATAAATACCTTGGTATTTTGCTTGATGACACTTTGTCATTCAAAGCCCACATTGAAAATCTTGTGAGGAAACTTAAACTAAAATTAGGTTTTTTATTTAGAAACAAATTTTGTTTTTCCTTTCATGTTAAGAAGCGCCTTGTTTCTGCAACTTTTGTATCCATTTTAGATTATGCAGACCTGCTGTACATGAATGCTTCAGCTCAATGTCTGAGTAAGATTGACTCTGTGTATCATGGTGCCCTGAGGTTCATCACTAACTGTAGGGCCCTAACTCACCACTGTGAACTGTATGCCAGAGTTCAATGGCCTGCACTGGCTACTAGGAGACTCACTCACTGGTATACATTTATATACAAGGCAATACTTGGACTTACTGCCACCCTACATCTGCAGCCTAATCACAGTGAGGAATGTTGAATCTTATAGTCTGCGCTCCAAAGGCCATTTGTTACTCTCTGTCCCTTGCTTTCGTACAGAACAGGGGAAAAGGGCCTTTGTGTTTTCTGCACCTACTTCATGGAACAATTTACAAAAGGACTTGAAATTAACAGAACTGATTCCATTGAGCGAGTTTAATTCCAAGATGAGATCACTTGAGACTGCGTCCCTTGTCTGTAACTGTTTTAATTGATTTGTTGTTATACTTGATTTGTTATTATTTTAATGCAACTAGAATTTTAATAACTTGTGCCGCCACTTGGCCAGGACACCCTTGTAAAAGAGATTTTTAATCTCAACGGTTTTTTTTTTCCTGGTTAAATAAAGGATAAATAAAAAAATAAAATAAAATTGACAGCGGTCTGTTATACTTAGCAACGGTCCGTTATGAAAAATGATCAGACCGGTAGAACGTTGAAGTGAATGGAGCATTCTACAGCATTATAAAGAGCCGTGTAATAAACACTGTAATCACCCACAACATGGAGTGTGTTGTATTGCGTCCTCCTTAGATATTTTTAGTGCAACTGAGAACGTTAGATATAGGCTTTCACACACCTCCTTTTTAACAGGTGCATTGCAGAAGGTCCACACAATCATCAACATGTAGAAAGAAGGATGTTCCGCACACACTGTCTTCATTTGCAAAATAAAAGGTTTAATGTGCCACGTTTCAGTTAGATGGCCATTGCTGTATTGAAAATGATGACCGTGTGCGGGATCCTGCTTCTTTCTACATTTTTGGTATGGCGACCAGCTCTTGTGGCTCTGATCCAGAGCCGGTTCCAGCCTTTTTTGTTGCCCTAGGCCAGATTTGACTTTTTCCCCCCTTTTCTAAAAATACAAGCGAAAAGTGGAAGAAAAAAAGTAAGAAATGCATTGTGATGCCTCCTCTGATATTTGGTGCCCTAGGCGACCATCTCGTTTGTCTATGCCTAGAACCGGCCCGAAACTGTGGTGTTTTGACGTGTTCCGCAGGTGGACCTGGCGACACACTGTGGGTTCATGGGGGGACTCCAGAGGAATGGCAGCACGGGCCACACGGCGCCCTACTACGCTACCTCCAACGTGGAGGTCATCTTCCACGTCTCCACCCGCATGCCGTCTGACAACGAGGACTCGCTCACCAAAAAGGTAAGCATGCACACACACACACACACACACACACACACACACACACACACACACACACACATTACCTGTCAAAAGCTTGGGGTCACATGAATTTCCTTGTTTTTGTTTTTGATATATTTCCAATGCGAAAATATGAGTGTCTACAATGAAGAAAAGGAAATCACCCCAAAGTGACCCCAAAAATTTGACCGGTAGTGTACCTCATTGATGTGCCTCTGGCTCTCTGGTGAATCTCTCTCCGTCTCTCTTCTCTCTCTGACGTCTCTGTCTGTGTGCTGGTGGGACGATTCCCTCACCGCCTGGCTGTTCTCGATAGTCTCTATTTCTCTCTCTCTCTCCATTCATATCTTCACTGACTTCTCCGCTGACTTCTAACTGTTCTGTGCCATAGGCAGCCATGAACAGCAAAAGGTAGCCGTCTGGAAACTTAAGCTCCACAAAATGCTTGCATTGATTCGCCATCACACATTAGGTTCAGCAGGCAGGGTAATGAATTGAGGGGTGGGGTATGGGGGCAGTGGTGGTGCAGGGGGGGCTGGGTGGTTGGGGAGCGGCATAGCGCTGAAGGCTGAAGGAGCGCGGCGTTTCTGCGGATGGCTGTGCCTCCGCGGTCATGCGGCGGATTAGGCGGCGCGCCCGCTCCCTCGCTGACTAAATGGCAGAGGAGCCGAAGCGAGCAGTGGGCATGTGCCGTGGCGGTAATGGCCCAAATTTGCAAAAGGGCGGGCGTGAGGCAGGGAGGGGGCCGCCGGCGCTGTGACTGGGCCACGGATTTGCCCATTAGCTCGCGCTGCCAGGGCAGAGGGGCCGGCCGGATGCCAGCGGGACCCTGCCATCGAATTCCGCGCCGTGCTGGCAGGGAAGCGATCGACGCAAGGCGCTGAGACGGGCGGAGGGGAGGTTCGCTTGCCGGGACGTGAACCACCAGGGCCAGTACTGTCAATCCTATCATGCAACAGCCTGCTGGGAGGGGAAGGGAGGGGGGGCAGTCAGTCAGACAGAGAAAAGGAGAGACGAAAGATTTTTAGCTGGACGTGTCCCCTACAAGCTTTCTAAATATGAATATCCATGCCTTCCTTCCCCACTCTGTTTTTCTCAGAGCTCTTCCTCTTCCTCCTTCTCCTTTTGCCCCCCCTCTTCTGCCTCTCTCTCTTTTCTTTTTGCTTTTGGTGTCCCTCTGTCTTTTTCTCACTCTCTCCTTTTCCCTTCCTCTTTCCATCTCTGTTCTGTCTTCTCTTCCTTTTCTCTCTTTCTCTCTTTCCCTCTCCCTCTCCCTCTCCCTCTCCCTCTCCCTCTCTCTCTGTCTGACTCTCCCTGCGTGGTAGCCATAGATATTACTTAGGCAAGCTCATCTGAGGCGCTGAAGGGGCCAAGCCCTGGCCTGGGGAGGGTGTGTGCCGTCGGCCCAGATGCTCTCATTTGGGCTCACAGGCCCCTGGAATTGCTATGCCTCCCCTTGCAGACACCCCCCCCCCCTTTCCAACATACACTCACACACACACACACTCTCTCTCTCACACACACACACATATACACACAGGCAACCCCCTGCCACTCGTAACCCCCCCCCCCTCCTTTCTTTCTCTTCATCCCCCTTCTTGAAATCCCTATGCCCACCACCACCCCCCTGAATCACATCACATTGCCTCCAGTAATATTTTTGGGTGGGGGTGGGTGGGTGGGGGATACAGTTGGATTGGGTTTGCACTGTTCGTTGCTGGGGAGGAGGGGCAGGTTTTTTTTATCAGCCAGAGCCAGGCAGGAAGTTTCTCCTTCAATTTATAAATGCAACTTTCAGCCTCCTCCCCCATCTCCTGCCTGAGGACATGTGGAGACAGGCTATGAGCAGAGGTGTGTGTGTGTGTGTGTGTGTGTGTGTGTGTGTGTGTGTGTGTGTGTGTGTGTGTGTGTGTGTGTGTGTGTGTGTGTGTGTGTGTGTGTGTGTGTAAGAAAGAGAGAACATGTGTGTATGTCTTTGTGTGCTTATTGCAAAGAACGACTGTAAAAATGGCTCATGTTGCTGTATTATGGTATGTGTATGCATGTTAGAGAATAAAGCCCCCCCGCCCCCATTTCCTTCAGTTCTCTCTCTCTCTCTCTCTCTCTCTCTCTCTCTCTCTCTCTCTCTCTCTCTCTCTCTCTCTCTCTCTCTCTCTCCCCCCCCATCTCCACACTTTTTGATTAAGCCAGATTGTCTGAAAAGGCCCTCAGCAAAAAAATTGTGAATCCAAAATGGGAAAGGACAGAGGGGTTGCATTGGGGTTGTGTTTGGAGAGAGAGCGAGAGAGAGAGAGAGAGAGAGAGAGAGAGAGAGAGAGAGAGAGAGAACATGAGGGAATGAGAGTAAGAGAGAGTGAGAGAAAGAAAGAGAAAGAGAGAGAGAGAGAGAGAGTGCGCTGAATTCCTCAATGGCCTGAGTGCTCCAGGGCCAAAGAGGAGCAGAGCAGCTGGTTGAGACACTAATGCAGTTACAGACAACAAGGAGGAGGGGTCAGGCCATCCAACATGTCCAATGTGTGAGGCAGGGAGTTATACATGCACGCACACATACACACACACACACACGTGCGCGCGTCCACCTCTCTAGGCACTGGTACAATCACCCTTAACCTAACCAGTGTCAAACAGTCATAAAGAAAAGGGCTGTTTGTACAAGTGAGCACTTCTAGTGATGTGTTTTGGGGTTTTCGTATGTCTCTGTGTCTGTGTGTGTGTGTGTGTGTGTGTGTGTGTGTGTGTGTGTGTGTGTGGCTGTGTGTGTCTTTCAGATGAAGAATAAGGGAAAAAGACCAAGCATGACCTGGTGAAAGGGTTAACATGAGGCTAATGTGACCAAGGCCATTCATTCTACTGCCTCTGGCCAATGCCACACACACTTAACTGCACTATACATGTGTGTGTGTGTGTGTGTGTGTGTGTGTGTGTGTGGGTGGGTCTGTGGGTCTGTGTGTGTGTGTGTGTCTGTGTGTGTGTCTGTGCACTCACGCCAGTGAATTCCAGAATCGCATTAGACTAGACATTACAAGACAATCTGCCCAAGACACAAAGCCAAGTCCACAGCATTGTTTTCCTCTCTTTTGTGTGTGTTTGGGCCACAATGCCGTTTGTTCTCATATAGCTCCAGTTAAACGCCGCTAATTGCTATTAGCGGGGAGATCGCGTGCGTAAGCTTGTTAGCCCCCGCCACGGGCCCCCTCCGCTTCCCTCCAGTAACCATTGATACCGGCAGCCCATGCAGAGGATCGCCTCGGCTCCAACAGGTTCCAGTGGCTTGTTGCGGGTTTGTTAAGCCTAGCCTATTAGCATAATTAAGGGCTTGTGAGAGAATGCACTAATTGCATTTTTTGGTGAGGTGGGGGGAGGGGGAGGGGAGGGAGAGGAGAGAGTGGAGGTTGGAAAGGGCATGCTTCAGCTAATGGCTCATTAAGCCGCTGCGTGTTGGCAGATGTTTTGTCGCCTCGTCGAGTAGAAGCTACAATCCCCTCCCCCATCCGACTCGCGCACACACACACACTTGCACTCATATACACACATAGAAAACACACACCTTAGGTCAAGTCCATCATTTTCTTCCAACCACATAGACCCAGTTATGTCAGTCATGTTCCAGTGGTGTTGATCTTGAAAATCAGCATAACGAGAACAAATAAAAGCACACACACTTATGCTCACCATGTTTAAAAAAAAATCATTAGACACTCATTTCCTGTATGATGATTTTTTTTTTCCCCCCCCGTTGTCGTCGTTGTTGTCCTCCTATTATGTTTCTCTCTAAAATAAAACCTGGATTTTGCAACAATTTGTTGCCTGGCTGAGAAAGTCAATTGAACCACGGTGATTGACTTCTGGATATCCAATGCAGAGTTTTCATTTGCTGCTTTTGTAATCCGCCGAAACTCATTTTTTCGCTGAGAATGGAAAAGGCTATAAATGGCCTCCAGAATAAGAGTCATTATGCATTCATGCATACACTACGTGGTTGAATCAGGGTTACTGAATCAACAGTGCCCTCTGCTTGGCTCTCCATACCTTGAAGACGTTCAGCATACAGTGCGTTGTCTTGTGTTGTGTTGGGTATTTTCAGAACAGAATTCAATTCGGACAGGATTTACAAACCTTGGTGGGCCTGATAAACTTATAGATAAGAATAGTAGGGTCCATTAGTTTTAGAAGCCATCATACTCAAACAATGGAATGACTTCCACACATTCTGTCAGGTGAAATGTTCTAAAAGCTGCTGAAGACTCCTTTACCATCTCAACAGCATTTTAATTGACGGGAGTGCGTAACAAATTCGTCATGTTTCATAAGACATGACTCAGCATTCATACACAGCTCTTCATAAATTTGGAATACAGAATGGCGATAACTTCAAAAACTTAAAAGACAAACGATCTCAAAGCTGTTCAAATATTTGATATACTCACCTGTCAAATAAAATTTTAACAATGTCTCAATCTCTTTGTTAATGTTTATTGTTCTGGACACATTTATCCTCTGTTTGTATCTTGTTGTGTACTTCATTTACATTTATGCATTTAATACATGCATGAATTGTCAGTTACTTCAGTTGAATTGTCAATTACTTCCATTTTTGCCTGTAATTACACTGTATAAAAGACTTTACAATTTTACAATGCATGCAAGTTTTCAATTAAAGTTGTTTTGTCCTTTCTCGCAGCTTCGTCACCTGGGAAACGACGAGGTCCACATAGTGTGGTCTGAGCACACCAGGGACTATCGGCGTGGGATCATCCCCACCGACTTCGGAGACGTGCTCATAGTCATCTACCCCATGAAGAACCACATGTTTTTCATCCAGATCCTCAAGAAGCCACAGGTAGGACACTGCCACGTCCCCACAAGCCCCTCCAAATATCAGAGAGCCAAAAGCCCAATCTACTTCACTGACTGAAACCTTTTTGATCTGTCTATGAGCTGCATGCACAGCATATGTGTTGGAGTATGATGGAGTACCGGTATTACAGTGTGTGTGGATGTTGTGACACAGTGTAGCCTCCATACTATCTGGTGGTTTACATCCAAACTGTAGGCTGTGCAGAAGGTTTCTCACTCTGTCTGCCAAACTTAAAACTGCCCCCAAAAACCATCTATTCAGTTTTCCTCCGTGGTAAACCCGCATAACAGGTGATCAGTATGTGTTAAGGTGTGAAAAAGTCTGTGGCCTGAAGTGAGGTGGTGGCGGTTCATTGGACGAGCCGTGCCTGTCTGTCTGTCTGCCTCCCGTCTGTACGGTAATGTCGTCGGAGTCGGCAGAGCCTAATGGCCCTTCCTTTGGTCAGAGTCCATTACGAGTCCACAGCACAGTGCTGGCATCGCCGGTGTCTGTACCAGTCCGCCGCGCTTTCATCTGTACCACTCTTCTCCTTCGCTCCGCTCTGCTCTGCTCCCCATTCCGCTGCCCGTTTGGCTCAGTTTGACTGCTGGCAGGTCAAGAGCGCCCGGCGTTTCGTTCGGTGCGGAGGAAGGTAATTTTCAAACCGCGTGCCTTCTGACGGAGGACGATGAAAGCTCTGTGCCACTTACCAGTGTGCCCATTTCATGAGAAAATGTCAACACGACATTTTTTTTCATTATTATTTTACCTAAACGTAGATGAAAACTATCTTTAAAGCTCTCAGGAATTAAAGACTTTCTGTTTTAGCTTTTTGTAGTGAAAAGCTATGAGGGCTAAGATAATGGTTTGTAATTGCACAGCCAGTATTTGTTTAGAGGTAAACTAAAGTTTCCCATTAGTACAAGAATATTTGGCCTTAGCCAGGATTGTACATACAATTGATGGCCTCTAATAAATGATTCCAGTAATCATCAGAACCACTTGAATCATCCTCTCTCATTGTAGTCTGGTAGACAAGACTGCTTTGCAAAATGTCTGGACACAAAATGGATAGGCAGACGGTGGGGACTTTGTTTTTGTACGGTCTTGCCTTGAATTTCTGCTCTCTAATAAAAAAAATATGTCCCTTGTGCATAAGCCTTTGGAGAATAGTCTGACTAGAAATGCAGGAAAATGCAATATTGAGCGGAGACACTAGGAGGCACTAGACTGGCTAGTGGTGTCATTGTGTCTGAAAGCTATTTTTTACACAAAGAAATTGTGAGACAGATCATTAGATAGATGTTTTGTAAATTAGTTGTCCGTCACTTACTACTGTCACAGACTGTCAGGAACATCCAGGGATTTAAAAGGGAACTATACAACATTTTAAGCTCAATTTACCTTTTATTTAGCAACTTAAGAGCCATTGCAATGATTCTACAACACATTTTTAGGTCGATTGATGACTGTTCCGCCTCCCTCTAGCTCCTCTCGGCGTAGAAATTGAACATGCAAGGCTGGTGCCGCAGACCGCGGCACAGTTTTTGGGAGCTGTAGGGGGAGCTCTATCGGTAAAAAAAGCAGAGGAAACGAAGGCCCTTGGGTCTTTTCCCCTAACGCATTTATGCTAACTTGGTTGTATTATATTGAAAGCAACAAGTTGTTAACTGGTTAGCAATGCTTTTCTGAAGCTTTTGGGAAAAGGACGCCTGCTAGGAGGAGCTCAGTGGCGAAAAATGTGAGCATAAACATAGCGCAAACCGAAAGTAAAAATCGGTTTTGCATAGTTCCACTTTAAGGCTGAACTGGTTTTGGACCAGTGTTCGCACTGTCGGACAACCTACCACCAAAGGTTGTCTGGCTGACCCGGAGTCAGCCCTCCAGAGGTCTCGTCATGAGCACTAATGGGAGGAATTCCCCCCGCTCGCTCGCTCCCTCACCGCTATCGGCTCCTTAACACAAATAGCTCCCATCTGATCGGTTCAATAAATGTCAGCCCAGAGAGCGGAAGTCTGTTGGGCCGCATCCACAGTAATTACTTTGCCCTTGTTTGTCCTGTCACACACATTGATCTCAGGAGTACAAGTGAAGGTGTGAGTGTGTTTGCGTGTGTGTGTGTGCGCGTGTGTGTGTGTGTCTATCATAGAGAGAGAGAGAGAGAGAGAGAGAGAATGCTTGCTTAAATGCTTGTGTACGCAGCTGGTGAATAGGTAGCACTCTCTTGTCATTGAACACAGCAACAGAATGGCGTCAATATTTAAATGCATTTGGTGAATTATTGATGAGTACATATTGTGGTACATGTGTAATTTTCCATGTTGAAAACTGATGTAATGCAGACAGAAAAAGGTTCCTGCCTCTCTCTCTCTCTCTCTCTCTCTCTCTCTCTCTCTCTCTCTCTCTCTCTCTCTCTCTCTCTCTCTCTCTCTTTTAAATTAAATTCAACTTCAAATATGCTTTATTGGCATGACAAAGCATGCGTTGCATTGCCAAAGCATTTAGGAACAATATAATAGAAACATTAGTAAAAAAATAATAATCTTTCTCTCTCTCTCCCTCCCTCTCTCTCTCCATTCTGTCTTCCATAGGTTCCGTTCTTTGGGCCTCTGTTTGATGGTGCCATCGTCACGGGAACGTTGCTGCCCAGCCTGGTGCGTGCCACGTGCATCAACGCCAGTCGAGCGGTCAAGTCCCGACTCATGCTCTACCAGAGCTTGTATCCTCTCAGACAGACCTGACCTGGTAGGCCACAGTGAGCCAGCAATCAAATGTGTGGTGGTGTTCTCTATTCCCACATTTTGTCTTGAAATTAGATTTTACCTACGCCAAGGAGGTTCCATGGATGTTGTCGTGTCAGTGTGTGTGTCTGTGTACAGCATAACTCGGACAACGTGTGTATTGGAACAAATAACAACTGTCAATTTGTTCAATTTCGGTGGTGATCAGTGATCCAGAACACCATCTGCAATTTATATTGTGTCTGTGACCACATTGCCTTGGCGGAGATCTGCGCTCTCCGAGTGATTTTCTAGTTTCTTTGTGTATTAGTTTTTTCTTTGTGTATGGGCTCTGTGCACTGGTGAGGGTAAGTATGGTCGGCATACTTACGGTACACTAGATTAATAGTAGGCAATAAGTATTAGTTTTATAATGTACATGTAGGTACAGTATATTAGGTCACTATCTAAGGTAAGTCTACTGTAACTAATTAGCTTGATAACAGTTTCCGATGTTCCTCGCCAGTTCAGAGTTCACTTCCTAATTAGTCTCGTTACTATTGTTTACCAACATTGACGCTGCAATGGGGCCTTCAGTGTGTGTGCATGTGTGTGGATGTGGGTGGGGCTGATGATTCTGGAAAGCTTACAACTGGGTTCAGATAGTAGACCATGACCTTGTCTGGTGTCATTCCCACTGACAGCTTGGAGACCTTTCAGAAATTCAGAGCATTGTGGGGTGTGTGTGTGTGTGTGTGTTAGTGAGTGAAAGAAAGAGTGTGTGTGCATGGTTTCTTCCCTGGGGGCATCTGTATATCATTTAAGTAACAGATGTCTACCAGAGGCTCTCTCTCACTCCATCTCTCTCCTTCGCTCATAACCCCCCCCACCACACACGCGCACACACACACACACACACACACACACACACACACACACACACACACACACACACACACACACACACACTCACACTCACTCACACACCTTCTCACCCTTTTTGTTATTGGCCGAGAGTGACTCCTCATGTTCAGTGTCAGACCTGCCTTCCGACAGTCTTCTAGTGGCAGGTTCCACATTGGATCTATCACCAGCCTTTTCCTCAGGGGACTTTTCCCATGTCAGTGTCACCTATATGCAATGCGAGTGTCACTTACTGTGTGTGTGTGTGTGTGTGTGTGTGTGTGTGTGTGTGTGTGTGTGTATGTGTGTGTGTGCGTGAGTGAGTGAGTGTGATTCTGTGTGTGTGCTTGTGTGTGTCTGTGTGCTCCCATGTCAGCGTCACCTATATGCAATATGAGTGTCACTTGTACTACTTGTCTATGTGTGCACATTTGTTTGTGTTTCTGTATGATTGTGTGTGCTTGTGTGTTTTTGTATGCAGATGTATGTGAGTGCATTGTGTGTGTGTGTGTGTGTGTGTGTGTGTGTGTGTGTGTGTGTGTGTGTGTGTGTGTGTGTGTGTGTGTGTTATGAGCAAGTATGTGTCTCATTGAAGGGAGGGAGGGGTTGGAAGCCAGCTCACATCTTAATGTGTCTATGGGGGAAGCTCCATTTTCACAGTTCTAACAAAGAAAAGCTTGGGCCTTATGAATAATTGATCTGTTTTGGACCCAAAGGCTACTACCATTTGTTCCTGCGTGTTTGTCAGGAGAACAGCTGCTTTACAGTGCCTCCTTTATCACCCCTCTGTCTCTCTCTCTCTCCTTCTTCCCCGTCATCCCTTTCTTTCTTCATCATCTATCTGTTTGTCTGTCTGTTTGTTTGTCTCTCCACGGCTCCCCCATCTCTCTCTCTCTCTCTCTCTCTCTCTCTCTCTCTCTCTCTCTCTCTCTCTCTCTCTCTCCATCTCTCCATCTCTGTCTTACTCACTCACTCTACCCTTTTCCATCTGTGTACTAAGGTGATTATGTCTTTTTTGTTCGTTCAGTTCCTTTTTTTTCCTGAATGGTACACTGATAGTGTAAGGACACAAGCCCCCCCCCCCCCCCACACACACACACACACACACACACACACTCTCTCTTTCACTCTCTCTCTCTCCCTTTTTCATCCTTTCTTTCTCTTTTTTTCCTTCTTTCTCTCGCTATCTATCACTGTCCTCACAATGGCCTTGTGCTTGTGCGGCGGCCTTCCAAGGTAATTAGTGTAATATTGCTTCAAAGGGAAGCCTGGCGGGCCCCTGTCGCGTGCACACAAAGGGCCGCGCAGTGCCAGGCCGGGCCCCAGACGAGGAGCCTCTCGCTGGGCTTAGGGAGCACGGTGCTCAGGCCCACGTGGACCCGGCCCTCCAGCGGGCCCGGAGCTGCAGCGGCCCAGTCTTAGAGATCAGCGGAGGCTAATTGGATTTCATATTGAGAGTTGACCACCAGTGTCTCGAGCCAGAGGGGGGAGATGAGAAGATGAGGAGGTGGGGAGGTAGTGGTGGTAGTGGTGGAGAAGGGTGGGGAATGTGGATCACTATATGAGCAGCCACAGCTTCCTCTTCTTTGCTTTCGAGTGTGTGTGTGTGTGTGTGTGTGTGTGTGTGTGTGTGTGTATGTGTGTGTTTGAGCATGTTTTCTTGTCCTCATAAGCCCTCTTTTCCTTTTTCCACTCAACACAGTCATCTTAGCTTTGCCACAGAATGTTGTGTTATTCCCCAGCCTTAGTAGGAGCTTGGGTTGAGAGCGAGTGAAAAAAGGAGAGAGAGAGAGAAATAGAAAGAGAGAGAGGGATGGGAGGGAGTGAGAGAGAGGAGATGTGGCCATGCCCCTGCGGACACTATATTACCTGGCCCTTTGAAATGGCACAAAATGTGTCCTCTGCTATTGATTGAGCTCCAGTGGCCGGCCCCAAAAAAACAAGGCGTCCGCTGTGAGTTTGAACCGCCGGGCCGCGCAGGGTGCTCCAGGTTTATCCATCTGGACAGACGTCTGCCGCTCGCTCACTCGCTCAGTCGCTCACTCACTCTGTCTGTCGCTTCCCCCGCTCCCAATTTTCCAGGAAGGCGAACAGGCGGGTAGGCAGGAAGTGAGGATGAGCTCACGCCCCGCCATAATCGATGTGAATACGTTTACAGTTCTCTGCAGGCCTTGGCCTCGGGCACTTGTTCTATTGTCCCCCCAGCTTCATGTCTCTTTTACTTGGCTTCCGTTTTTCTCCCCGCTGGCTTCTGTTCATCTGGGCTTGGTCCTCTCTCCTCTGCTCCTCTGTGGCCCCAGAGATCACCACCGGCACCGCCATTTTTGGGCTTGTGTGTGTTTGTACACCTGAAGGGTATCACTGGAAATAAAGTTGTTTTGTGTGTGTGTTTTTGTGGGAAGGGTGGAGATTGTTTGTGTGCATGTGAGGTTATACGGTGTGTGTGGTTTGTGTGTGTGTGTGTGTGCGTGCGTGTGTGTGGCTAGGGCTGTGGCTTTGTGTCGGCTAGTCTGTCTGTCTGTCTGTCTGTCTGCCTGCCTGCCTGACTGCCTGCCTGCACTCATGCAGTTTGATGGTAAAATATGTGCTTACATTTGTATGAATGTGGTGTGTGTGTGTGTGTGTGTGTGTGTGTGTGTGTGTGTGTGTGTGTGTGTGTGCGTGTGTGTATGTGTTGGCCTGTGTGGGATGGCAGGACTCTGTGTCTAATAGGGAAGACAGGGGAGTGCTGACCTTCAGGCAGCCTACCCCACAGGAGGGAATCGATGAGGATAGAGCTCTTCCTCCTCCTTCTCCTCCTCCTCTCTCTCTCTCTCTCTCTCTCTCTCTCTCTCTCTCTCTCTCTCTCTCTCTCTCTCTCTCTCTCTCATCCTTCTTCGAGCCCGGATCAATAGCCATAATCTGTTCCTGTCCGCAGCCAGCCAGGCGAGACCAGCGCTTTTAGGTGGGCTGATGGGTGTCGCTGAGGAAGAGGAAGAGGAAGATGCTGGAGTCCACCACATGCTCCTGAAGCCACTCTCACAGTTCACAGTCTCATAGGAACATGTTGGTGGCATAATATACAGTATCTATGGCTGTTTTAATGACTTGTGATGGGGTTTGGGTTGCCAGTTACAAGGGTGCGCTGTGGGATGTCAGCACAGGCTTGGGTGATGGTCATCTGTCTTTTCATTGGTGCTGTGCTGTGCTGCGTGCGCGTTTTAACTCCTCTTTTCATTTCTCGGCATAAGCAATCCATCTGTGAGGTCTTATACGGGCAATTTCTCATTCCCTGTTTCCTGGTACCTCTTTCATTTTTTTTTCTCTCTCTCTCTCTCTCTCCGCCTCGCTCTTCCCCCCTCTCTCTCTCCCTTCTTCTGTCTCTCTCTCATGGTCTTTCTGTTTCTCTCTCTCTCTCATTCTTTCTCTCCCTCACTCTGTTGTTCTCCCCTCCCCTGTGCTGTTGGTTTGTG
>JAODXP020000024.1:32690810-32800338 GCA_027497455.2 Sardinella longiceps
TCCGTGACGCTTTGTATATATTGTGCCTATCATTATGTGAGCATCTGTAGTATACTCAGTAGTGGCGTGTTCTACATACATCTCAATCAAGGTTATTTCAAAGCACGATTATCTTCTCTTGTTCTTTTTTTGGAAACACTGGACACTTACCGAGAAGGTCACCATGACCATTCAGCGCTGACCCGCGTCTTGCCCATGCCGTTCCTCCTCCCTCCTTCCGCCATTCAATCAGCGACTGAAGAGGAATTAGTTGATTATTTATAAGTTGCGCATTAAAATGCCACTTTAACAGTTCAAAGGCAGTGCCGACTCCTCGACGGCCCACGCCTTGATTGTGTGCGGAGCTAAAGGATGCCCTTGTGCTGAGGGCATTTGCATCTTAAGCGCAAAATGGAATTTTCAGCGTCGATTGGACAAACAAAAAAAGACAAAGTGATCAAAAAAGAAAAGGAAAAAAATGTACAATGCCAACATAAAAGTGTGCTGCATCGTGATTCTTTTTATTTGTCCAGCGTGGTGTGTTGTTGTTGTTTTGCTTGCGCAAAAGGCCCTCCTTCTCAGAGGTGCCGCCCTTTGATGTGGTAATAGCGGAGGCTTGGCGTTCTGGAGTGCCAGGCCTCACTTTGGTCACCGTGGAGAAGCAGCGGAGCATGTGATGAGACTGTCCAAGGCAGGCTGTCGGAGAGTCCCCTCAGACCTCTTCAGACCGGGGAAGAAAACCGTACGAGAGCCAAAACTTCTTCAACCCAATTTTCACGAACACTCAAGGGAAATTTTTGTCAGTTTTTTTGGTCATTTTATTTGTTTGCTTCTTTTCCTTAGTTTGGGAATCTTTTTCAAAATCCTTGGTCCCAATTCCATATCCAAAACCAAAATGCTATCATCAGTTTGCATCAATTATTTGTCCCCTCTCCCCACCCCCGTTTCTGATCTTTGAAGTTCCATGACTTTTTATCACCAAATGCCAGTCGATACTCAGCCAACACATTATATTTTTGGTCATTGTCAGACCTGCCTCCAGCTTCCAACCGTGGCCCCATTTTCCAACCCAGTGGTCCTTTCTCTCTGGTGTGATTGACGTTTTATCTTCCCTGCCTTTGCACTTCTCCCTCATTCTTCCCTTTGTCATGGACAGCATTTTTTTGTCCAGCATTTTTTTTTTTGTCCATGAAACAAAAGGATCTAGTTTTTTCATTAGCATGTTGTGTGCCCATCCTCATTGGCTGCTGAATGTATAGCTGCTAATTGGTACTGAGGCCTCACACAGAATTTTTTGTTCTTTCTCCCGAGCAAATCTATAGCTATTGTTATTTAGATGAAGGTTATTCATACTTGGATTTCAAAGTCAGGGATGGAGGCTTGTAGACTTGTTTTTTTTTATTCCTCTCTCTCTCTCTCTCTCTCTGTCTGTCTGTCTGTCTGTCTGTCTGCAACATCTAGCTATGGGCTTCTGGGTAGAGCTACACCCACTTGTATTTTTTTTTGTGTGTCTCCATCCTTGTAAAATGCAGCCACTCCTCCCTCCTCCACCCCTCTGGCATTTCACAGTGTCTGTGAAGATGCTGCGCCACTTCACTTCGACTCGCTCCTCACTGTCCTCCATCTGGTTTCTGTCCCCTCAAAAGGCCCCATTATTACCCGGGCCCCACGCCCTTCGGCTCCACGCGAGGCCCCAGCCTCCTCCAGAACACTAACCAGGCTCTTTTCCGAGGGAGGACCCCGCACCATAGTTCAATTATCTCCCTCCTTCTTCCTCTCTTTTTTCCCTCTTTCTCTCCGTCTTTGTTTCTTCTCTTCTACTCTTATGCTGTTCTTCATCCCGAGATTTGCCTTTCGCCGGGACGAGCCGGAGGCCGCATTGTCTCATCCGTTCCATAAAAGGCACACTGTCTCTGGGCGTCTGAATAGGCTCCATGCAGGCGGATTGGGTTGGGGGGGGGGTATGGGGGGGCGCCAAGACGGACTTCTGATTAACCCTGAAGTGACTAGCTAATGTTATTGAAGGAGGACCACCTGGCGGGGGATGGGGTTTTTGGTGGGGGGTGGAGGGGGGGGGGGTCTATGGGTTTACAGTCAGCTGCCACCAAAGGCCCCCAGAATGCAGAAGTACCAGGTGCCAGGCTTCATCCCTTTTCTAATTGTTGCTGTGTAATAGTGCGCTTGACTGCACATTGCAGCTTGAGGCCAGGATTAAATTTAGGAGAGGAGAGAAGAGAAAAAAAGGTTTGTGTGTGCCCACACAGAAGTCTAAGCCACCAGCCCCCTCACACACACAAACACACGCACGCACACACACACACACACTGAAGAGGATGTGTGTGTGTTTCTGTGTATATTATACACCACACAGTACACACACACACACACACACACACACACATACACACACACACACACACACTTAGACATTTGATTACTTTTATTTGGACAAGTGACCAGCAGAAATTATAAACATCCAAATGTTTGCAAGAGTCATCAACAGGGTGACAGGATTACAAGGCCACCAGCAGCCCTTATGTACAGTACATGACCTCAACTTCCATAATCCAGCTTGGGAATGATTTTCATTAATAGTTGGTATGTCAATAACACACACACACACACACACACACACACACACACACACACACACACACACACACACACACACACACACACACACAATAATGAAGCTTTTTTCAGAAATATTAAGCATGATCAAAGCCCTTTGGAAAGACATTTTTTCACCATAAAGGAGCATATACAGTACTAGCATACCATTAAATGTGAAATAGTCAAAAAAAAAAAAGTTGTTTGTTTAATAGCACTACATTGGAAACAACCATTTTAAAGTTCCAAAAGTATAAAATCACAGCACACTGGAATTGACTTTTGCTGATTTATTTTGTCAGTGAACAACGCGTTTCGCTCGTTGCTTCCTCAGGTTCACATTTTAAAGTTCCATTCCTTTTTCTCACTGTCCATCCCATTTCAAAATACAACAACTACGTTGACATGACCCTAAGCAAAAAGCCAACCTTGGGAATTGTCATTGTGACTCTTGCTTTACTCTGTCGCTAAGTCACCCCATTCCTGGCGTGCTTGAAAGACCACCAGGCCAAGCTGAGGCAACTAAATGTTTTGCTCAGTTTCTTCGCTCACATGCCTCTTTGTGAGGAGCGTGAATTAGGAGGGGAGGCATAACTGCTAAGCATGTTTACGTGTGGACGGATATTTCTGGACACATTCCACAAGCGTCATTAACATAGCAGGGAGACTAAATCAGTTGTTGTTGTTAATATTTAATTAGCTCAGATCATTCAGCTAGCACAGAAGTGTATGTGGAGGGTTATGAGGAAGTCGGCTAGCGCTCAGGATATTTATCTCGACTGGGAAACATGGGACATGGCCTTTTTCAGCAATACAGATAAACATTGATCATGTGCTCCCTTCTGGAATAATTTATGGTTGAAAGACATGCGATGCTTTAGACTTTATCTTTGAATATTTCATGTGGCTCTCCATCAAGCTTATTGAGGCCTTGGTCTTTACGTGAAAAGAGTTTCTGATATAGATTCATGCGAGAGCCACTTAAAGGTGGTTGACCTCTGCACTCTAGCAGTCTCTGTGTAGCAGGCACTGATGGCTTTTGTGTACTGCTCCTCGCTTTCTGCCGTGGCGATGCAGACGTCCCATAGGACCCGTGTGTGAGTGTTTACTCCTCTGCCATAGCAACAGAAGCTTGCCATAGAATTCCCTCTTTTCAGAGAGAAAAAAAAATCTCTTAAGAGCTTGAACCGGATCCTGGTAAAAAGATTGTTCAGGCATTGCTTTACTTAGATGCAAAATCGCAAGCCCCATTTAATAATATAGCACATCCTTATTTTCTGTAGCATGTAGACAAACATTATTATTCTCACAAAAGTGTTCTTTTTGTTCAGTTACGGTGGAAAAGAACTTTATTCGACTCTTGCGTCCAAAACAACCTTCCCTTGTACTCATATATGGCCATGGTTTGGTCCCGACTCGCTGTATGTCATTATAACTTGTTCAATGAAGACTCCCAGCCTGCCCTGTTAATTACTATGACCTCCAAAAATTGTTCTTTCCCATTGCGGAATGGTCACAGACTGTTTCAGGAACATGTCTCGTGCTGGCAACTCACTAGATTGATGGAGCCATATTTTCATGTGAATTGTCCCTAAAACACTTTTGACATCACAAACATGTACTTAGCCCATTTAGACAGAAGTGTGCAATGACGGGGAGCAGATATAAAAGGAGATGGCATTTTAACGTTGCTCACGGATCGAAGTGGATGACTTGGCGATATATATCACTAAAAGTGGAGTCATCGGGAAGTGTATCTCGAACTCTTTTGACCTTAGCACTCAAGTGAGTGGCTGGGTGTCGCGACCTGAAGTAATGCAACAGCAGGGCCAGCTGAAGTTACGAAACCTGTCGCCCTTAAAGTTGTTGAAAATGTGCGAACAAGCCCTAGCCTTTGTCACCGTGAAACCCGATCAATATTTAGTCTCAGGCACTTTGGGGCTGTGCGATCGTGGTAACGACACATACGTGATTTAGTGCGAGCACAAATCACCTTCCCAACGCCAATGGCGGGACTACTCTGCCAGTCCTTTGTGGGAATCCGGACGCGGGGTGTGATGTCACTCTCGTCGCTAGCTGTCGGCACGTCTGCACCCTTCCCCAAAAGGATGGATGAGAGGTGAGACTGCCGTCCCCCTAACACCCCCCACCCCCCCAACCGTCTCCCCAAGGTTCAATTAACCTGTTCTCTACACACCCCCACTGACACACACACACACACACACACACACACACACACACACACACACACTTCTATCACCTCCCTACCCCCTCTCCTTAGACTTTCCCCACTGTTGAGCCTAATGAGGCCTGCTGTTATACTAAAGAGCCGCTCCTCTCCTCTTCTCTCCTCTCCACTTCTCCCCCTCCCCCTCCCCTCCCCTCCTCTCCTCTATCCTGCTCTAGTGAGCTGGAAGGACATGTATGGACAAAGTGTTGTTGATTATGGCAGCCCCTAAAACCCCTCCATTCTCTGCGTCCACCTCCACTCTATTAGTTAGTTTCGTCTGGCTCATCATCTCCGCAATCATCTGTTTCGATCGGAGAACATGAGACCTAATGAGTCTTCAGAGGCTGGAGCCGCAGCACAGCACAGCACAGCACATGGGCACGTCAGCTGGGACTGGGCAGGTGCATTGTTCCACTCAACCCCAGCACAGGAAAATGGCTGTTATCTCTCTCTCTCTCTCTCTCTCTCTCTCTCTCTCTCTCTCTCTCTCTCTCTCTCTCTCTCTCTCTCTCTCTCTCTCTCTCTCTCTTTCTTTTGTGATTTTTGTGATTTCTGACTGGGTTCTTCCACTTGCTCAAAGAACACCACACATCATGTATTCTGCTGCCTCTCTCTCTCTTCTCTCATTCCCTTATTTCATCTGTGTCTTTCTCTCCATCTTTCTCTCTGTCTGTCTTTCTCTCGCTCACTCCATTTTTTGCTTCTCCATAATCACCTCACACCTCCTCCCCGATCCTTCCGCTGGGACGGGCTTCGCGCCTCAGGCCGGCACTGTGACAACAGGTAGCCAGACGCCCAGAAGTTATCCAATCAACACCTGCCATCCTCCGGGCTGATGTCGGCCCTGCCGTCTCACACACAGGCTTTGTGACTCGCTGACACTCCTCCGTCCTCCCCGTCGCCCTGGTGTCCTCCCTCACTCCCTCCTTCCTCTCTCTCTCTCTCTCTCTCTCTCTCTCTCTCTCTCTATTCACTGTCCGTTCCCCTCTCATGTGGCACAATGTTTGAAATGTCATTTCCACCTGCTCGAGCCAGTGGTCATGCAACACAGAGTTTCTTTCCTTTTTTTTTTTTTTTTGGTGGTGGTCTTTTTTAATCAAGGATCCAGCATGGCAACAGTGAAGTGTTGCAGATGGCGTTATGAGCAAGGGTCACAGCAGCGTCTCTGGCCAGTCCTTCCTCTCAGAGGTGACACCATCAGACTGCGACTCACAGCTCTCGCTGTTGGTGGCTCATTAAAAGCCGCTAAAGAAGTGAGATTCATTAGAAGGAACGTCGTTCTCATTACGGCTCGCCTGACACATTCCATTCAAGCCAGCCAGCCAGACACGCACGGTATGCCCATTTCGTCTGTATCCCAAAAGCCGCCTTTTTTTTCCCACCCCCACCGAAATTGCCTCTTTCTCCACCCTCCTCTCTGCCAAGGTCAAGCTGATTGGTAGAGGTTAATGACTGGCACTCGGCTGGAGAGGAGGTCAAGCACATTCAAACACTCTCCACATCAACTTCACTCTTGATGCGCAAAAGAGAGGCTGCAAGACAGACGGAAAAAGGAAAAAACTAATTTAGCCGCCTTTGTGAAGCCTTGTCATTTAAAAAAAAAAAAAAAAAAAAAATCTTTTTTCCCTCATCTGACTTCCTTTTTTTTTTTTTTTTTTACATCCTCAAACGTGTCTTGCAAAGAATTGCGTAAGAGGCTGTAGTGTAAGAGACTGCAGAATCCATACCATATGCGAATCCAGATATCCAAGGGCACCTAGTCCAATACCAACCCCAAGGTTAGTGTTAGGACACTGGGATTTCCTGATCACCTCATCTCTTTCTCTTTCACCCTGTCATTTCCTGTCAATCTTCACTGTTGCATTTGAATAACCTATCCCCGAAAAAAAAAAAATCACTTAAAAAGAAAAGAAATAAAGAAAATCTGAGCTGAAACTGAAGCCCTGCTGCAGAGGTGTGGCATAAGTGGGTGATAATGTCTCCACGCTTCACTGAGGCCTGGGCTCTGCCCTGCTCTGCTCTGCTCTGCTCTGCTGCTACTGCTGCTGTGCTTGCTGTCGGGAGGCCGGATGACCCTGAAGTCTCGGACAGGCCGCCCCGGAGGTGTGAGGGTCCCCGGCTCGCCTAATTGACCTCAGGCACACTAATCCGGGCCCCTGCTGCCTAGTGGGGCTTTTAAAACACATTTCCATTTCCCTTCTGCCCCCCCCCCCCCCCCACCCAAACCCCCTTCCCCAAACACACACACACATGCACAGCTTTTTTTTTAACTCTCTCTCTCTCTGCTGTGTCCTCACTCACAAAAGCACCAAAGTCACAAGTGCATTGAGGGCCTCTCTAGTCATCTTTATATGCATGTGGCATGAATGACATTTGGGCTGCCTTGAATTCTGTCAGAAATCAGACTTGAGAGAGAATCTCTTTCTCTGACATTTTTGTGTGCTCACTGATTTTATTTTTATTTTTTTTTGTCTGTATTGTTTTTCCTGCATCAGTGAGTAAAAGCACTGTGTAGACCTAAATACAAAGGCCTATATATTTTATTTAAACTGTAATTGTGTTAGATAAATGTTCAGATAAATGTCTTAATCATAGACACTGGCACATTGTTTAGTCAGCAGTCAGCTCTGTGAAGCTGTGCAAGCCGCTGTTTAGGCGGAGTCCCTTGAGGAGTTCCACTCTCTTTGTGTTTGTGTGTGTGTGTGCGTGTGTGAGAGAGAGAGTGTGTGTGTGTGTGTGTGAGTGGACACAAAGGGAAGCGTGGAGGGGACAGCTCAGAAGGGGTCCCCTAGGATGTGCCTGGCCTGAGCAGACTGTTAATGAGAGGCCATCTGAGGCCCCCTATACGCCACACCACATCACCCCCACCCACTCACTCACACACACTCACACCCACGCACACACCCCAGCCCAACCCTTTCCCCTCTGGCCCACAGTCTCTACTCACCTTGAACATGGCCACTGTTGCCCCCTGACCTTGGCTTTGATGCGTCAGAGTGTGGCTGACACCCCCACCAGCCCCCCCCCTCCGATTCCTCAGCGCCTGCACTGGCCGTCCCTACCATCTGGACGAGAGACGCGCACACAATTCCTCAGTTGTGTGTGTGTGTGTGTGTGTGTGTGTGTGTGTGTGTGTGTGTGTGTGTGTTTGTTTGTGTGGGGGGAAGGAATACACAAACACACAAAACACCCATACACACACATACTGACACATCTCACAAAACATACAGTACACACACACACACACACACACACATGTAAATCCGCTGGCTCCATGGAGGGTTGCGCAATGACTCTGAGGTTGGCTGGTGGCCCCGTTAGTCTGGCTTAATGTGGTTTTGGAGTGGACATCTCACCTTATGTGCGCAAAGGCACACAGGAGAGTGGCTGCTAGCTAAAGCCAGTCCCCAGCATTCACAATGAGTCACTGCTGTCCCCAAGGGGCCGGCTTTATCTGAACAGTAATTCATTCCCTTTGTCACCTGGTGCACCCTGGGGTGGCAGAGGGGGAAGGCAAAGAGAGAGAGAGAGGGAGAGAGATGGAAGCAGGGAGGAGAGAGGAGGAGGGGGGTGGGGAGGGTTACCAGGAGTGGAAGAGGCCCATTATCTGTTAAACCCTTTGCTCTTCAAAATGCTTAGAAGTCACTTTCGTCATTAAGTGGATTTAAGTCATCTCTGTGTTTTTTCTTTTCTTGTCTTTTCTTTTTTTTTCCTTCCTCTCTTTCCTCTATCCTCCAGAACGGGGGGGCATTGTGTTTCCCTTTTCTTTCTTCTCTTTTCCCATCTTGCCAGACGCTGACCTCTGTTTCAGTAAGGTCATCACATTATTTTACATAGCAGGGTGTTGAGGGGTTTTTTCCTTTGCTCCTTCTGCTGTTAAATCTGGTCAGATTTGAAGGCGCTCTTGACTTTTGTATTTTTCTAGTCTTTTCATACAGCCCAGGAGTTATTTTTGCTGTGAGATGTCTGGCATATGTCCTATTAAACAGTCGTATGCACATGGTCACTCATGAAGAGCTGTGGTCGACAATGGAGGGTGTCAAGGAAAAGTCCCCGATTGCATGCTTCGTTTGCCTGTGGCTCACAGTTGGTTCAAGATGGATGGGCTTACTTGATAACTGGGAAACCCCAAACTTCTTCGGGCTTTCTATCAGTGAGTCAGCTCAGCTTCCGATATGGAGTTGCTCACTCTAAAAATAATGATGATGATAATCACAATATTATCAGTTGGGCGTAGTATGTTCTCAGGTAACAGATCCCATGTACCGGTAGCTGAATTTGGAATCAGTGCATAGATATTGACAACATTCTGTTCTATTGAGGATTATTCACTCACAGCTGCTTTTGTAAGTATACTGATGGCTACCTAATATAGCTAGATCAGGTTTAGACATAATGTCGGTCCATTCTGGCTAGCCTCAAAAAGGACGGAGGATGCTGTGCTTGTCGAAGCCGCAGTGTGGGTCAGAGGAATGCGGCGTGCGTCACTGTCTTTAGTGTGTCCGTAGATTGAATTACCGCACTCAGTCCGCGGTAACCTGTGCACCATTTGCATTTATGAAGTGGAACATGCTGTACCTACTGTGTGCTGCGATTAAAGACAAACAGGGTCGGTGGGTGGTGGTGATGGAGGTGGTGTTGGGTTGTGAGCAAGGGGCAGAGAAGCAAATCAAGTAGATGCATTACTGGGGCTGAACTGTGCATTTATTCATCATTTGGAGGACCAAGGGGAGTGATCAGGATTAATTTATTTCTAGTTGTTTGCCTCTGTCCATCTGATCCTGGGAGGGTTTTTTCTCTCTCTCTCTCTCTCTCTCTCTCTCTCTCTCTCTCTCTCTCTCTCTCTCTCTCTCTTTGTACATCTCTCTTTTTCTCCTTCTCTCTATCACTCTCTTTTTTTTCTCTTCCCTCTCGGTAGGGCAGTGGAAGCCCCAGCTGGAGTCAATATTTACTCTAGGAATCTCAATAACAGGCCACGTTGCAGTCATCTGCATCTCCGATAATGGAGCGCCATATGGCTTTGTTGACCTAGTGCGATTCTGGGTTGTTGTCGTCCTCATTTTTTCGCTCGTCCCTTTCTCCTCCCTATTTTTCTGCTGCTTTTTTGAAACCTTCATTTGTTTGTTTGTTTGTTTTTTTTTCTTCCTCATCTTCTTTTTTTCGCTCTAGTGCTGTGTGGCTCTTTGTCATCATTATTAAAAATGAAGTTGATAATTGGGTGTAGCATGTACTCAGGCAGAGATTCTCACTTGATGCTTAGCCGTAGCTAATCTCTCGGTGAAATTTAATCCTGGATTACCATAGCTGTGAAAGTGTGAATGTGTTAGGCTTGTGTTCTTGGTTTGCTTTGGCGCCAAGGCAAAGCTACTAAACAACTAAAATAAAATAATGATTAAAGCTTTGCAGGAGAACAGTTCTCCTTATTTATTTTCCTATAGACTAGCGCATGTTTGTCCTTTGTTACTGTGTGCTCACCTGTTGACTTTCAAATTCAAACAGTAAGGCTGTTCATCTTTTTTCAAAATTCTGTCATTTAAAATTTGATAGCCTCTTCCATTTCTCTGTCCCTCTCCACTTCACTCTCACTCCCCTTCCTCCATCTCTCCTCCCTCCCTCCCTCTCTCCCTTTATCCTCCCCTCCCTCTTCTCCTCCTCCTCCATGTGCATGTTGATGGAGGCCGAAATGGAGGGAAGCAGATTGCTCCCCTCCCTGTGTCCAGGCCTCAGGCTCAGGTGCTTGTCAGTGCTGGGCTGAGACAGACCCTTTCAACAATTTGTCACGGCTGCCTCAGCCCCTGCTGCGCCGGCACGTGGCTGCACCAAATACACACACACACACACACACACACACACACACACACACACACACACACACACACACGTTTGTCAACCAGACAGGAACTGTGGATCTGACAGCTCGGCCATAGTAGAGTGGTGGGGCCTTGGCAACAGCCTAGCACCACGCAGCATAAGCAGTTTTCATAATGAGGCAGGAATGGCATCAGTGGGTCCCTTTAGAATTTCTGCAGGCAGGCGTGTGGCTCCACTCCGGAGCACCCTGGCAGGCTATTCATTAGACAACACAGTCATCAGGAGTTCAAGCCTGAAATGGATTGCCCGAGGCAGAAGTCTTTCACTTTCGCACCCTCCGCATGTGTCTACACACTTCCACAAAGGAATGCAGTGAAATATTCTGCACTCTAAAAGAAAAAAAAAAAAAGTTTTATATCGAAAGGAGACATTTTTTGAAAATGGGGATTCTTTGCTGTTCTATAATTGAAAGAATATCCATGGTTTGGGATTCATTGTGGTTTACCTTTTCTCTGTTTTGGTTTCATATTTATGTAGACCATCTTGAATATATGAAGAACTTTTCTTGTGTTGTCATTGACATTGATATATTGATTTAAAAGAAGGCCTATGTCCAGTTGGACTATCCAGTAAGCTAAGTCATGTGACCTGCCTGCTAACCAAAACAAACGTGGCTGTACGCTCCCACTGATATCGCAAGTCTAATATAGGTGTTGACATTTTACCTAAATCCTTTTTTTGCCCAAAACATCTGAAAAGGGATTTTAGTTCAGTTTTTCTTTTTCTGAAAAACATGAAAGAAATGATTGAGGCTATGATTGACAAGAAATTACAATATTATACAGGGTTTTGTTATTCTTATCTGTGAAAAATTAGCAGACCGAGAATCAACCCCAGGGGAACACCAAAATGTTTTTCCACTCTAAAAGTTAGTGTAATTGTTGTACCTCTGTTATATTTTGTGCTGTTTTTATTGTTTATGTTTGTAACTGAGTTCAGATGCAATGATTCCTTAACTCTGAGTCACTAAGTTATGAGGAACGAGCACTCTACCTTGAGGCCATTATCCAGAACCATCGGGAGGTTATGACCTTTGAGGACTTCGCTGCCCAGGTGTTCTCCCCATCGCCTACATACTATACAACGAGTACCACAGGTAAGATTATTATCCTTATCCTCATATTGCCTCACCTCCCACTCACTCCCTATGTCCTCTTCTCTTTTACCTTTTGTCTTCATTTATAGTCGGATTCACAAATACATATTGCAAATACATATTACATCATATTGTATGTAATTGATGTATTTCTCAGCAGCTGTTTTTTTTCTGTATTCCTTGTGAAACGGATCTTTGCGTCTTTTGCTTTTGGTTCAGTGTATTTGTTCTTATTGGAGGGAGGGGGGTGCACAAAAAATTCAGGGCTGACAAGCGTCTGAGCTGAGCTGCGGCAGTGCAGGGCTGCTGGGTCCATTTCCATAATGCCCGTTTACTTTTCTTTCCTCAAAAATCTGGGGAGAATCAACACACTGACCCGCTATGACCCCCTCGCAAGCCAACATGCAAAGCAGCCAGAAGAGTCTCGGGTAGAAAGAGCAAACACACACACACTTGCATACACACACAGACACACGCATCCCCAAAAAAAAACCTAAACAGACTGGCTGGCTTGGAAAAAAAAAAATCTTTGTGCATCTGTTTTGTTTTTGGACAA
Organism: Sardinella longiceps; assembly: GCA_027497455.2. NCBI lineage: Eukaryota > Metazoa > Chordata > Actinopteri > Clupeiformes > Clupeidae > Sardinella > Sardinella longiceps. The sequence continues at coordinate 32,703,153 of JAODXP020000024.1, forward strand.
GGAAAGACAATTGTGTCTTTGTTATGTTTGAGCTTAAGCAGGATGTGTGGCACAGCGAAACCCACATCAGTGCAGTGTGTCCTACATGAAAGTGGTTTAGTGTGGAGTGTAATCAAGGTTTAATGGATGCGCCCCCTCTTGGTCTGTAGGAAATTTATTTTGAACAGCTTTTTATCATTGAAGGCTAGGGCTGAATAGATTTGCAAGCATTATTACACTCTGTGTGCCTGTGTGTGTGTCTGTGTGTCTGTGTGTGTGTGTGTGTGTGTGTGTGTGTGTGTGTGTGTGTGTGTGTGTGTGTGTGTGTGTGTGTGTGTGTTATGGCTACATCTCCATGTAACAGCCTGTGTTTTTTTTTCCTCTGTGTAATTTGTAGGCTTGGTATAGCCTACAGTATGCATATGAGAATGCATAGAAAGCCATGGTCATATAAGTTCCTACTAGGTCAAAGCTCTTGTGCACATGAACAGATTGTTGCAAATGAACTGTATATGGAAAATGAGTTCTAAATATGACATTAACGGAATGATGTAAAATCCGGAAACAGCAAGTTCAACTACAAATTCTGAAAATATATTCCTAATAATTATTGTTAAAATAATTACCATTATCATTATTATTTTAATGTCCACACATTTAAGTAGCTAACAGGTGTGAAGAATAATTGAAGTAATTCAGCTGAAATGGCTGTAACAAAGACCTCATAGCCTTACTTCATATGACCTCAAAAATAGCATCTTATACAGTAGTAACTACACATATTAGATTCTCACACCGCCTGTGTGTGTGTGTGTGTGTGTGTGTGTGTGTGTGTGTGAGAGAGAGAGAGAGAAAGAGAGAGAGTGAATAAACGTGTGTGTGTGAGAGAGAGAAAGAAAGAGAGAGTGAATAAACGTGTGTGTGTGTGTGTGTGTGTGTGTGTGTGAGAAAGAGAGAGTGAATAAACGTGTGTGTGTGTGTGGTGAGTGAGTAAGCGTGTGTGTGTATGTGAGGGAGAGAAAGAGAGAGAGAATTGGCAAGAAGGAAATCTATAGATTGATATAAGAATGATTAGCCTCTAAACAGCCACTAATGCGTGACCCATGACAGTGTGCAGACGTTGGCCAGGAATGTTGTGGAGCACGGAGTATCCCTGGGCCCGCTTGGACTGTAGTAAGCTCTCTGCCTGCTTCCTCAGTTAGGCATGTCACCCACCCAACCCCCCCCACACACACACACACTCCCCCGAGCCTCCACCACCCTAGAGCCCCAGTCACCCAACTCCACCCAACCCAACCCCACCCCACCCACCCACCTCCAGTCTCATTCTATAGCCAGTAGCTTCTCTACATCCAACCGATGTCCTGCATGTGCTGTGATGTTGTGTTTTTAATTAGCAACATATTATTATTTATGTATTATTGTTTATTCATCATTTATTTTCTTTTTTTATTTTGTGTTTATTTCATTTTCAGGCTTTTGTTGAGTCTGAATTCACTCAGCAGAGAATGATGGAGAGAGGAGTCTCATCCCATTTTTTTTTCTTTTTTTTAATTACTATTTATTTATTTGTTCATTCATATTTAACCCATTCATTTATTTATTTTTAACTCACTGCTATTTTCACTCAGCCATGCTGTTGCTGCTGCCTGTATAGTTGTGGCCAGTTTTGAGGGTGGGGGGGATGACTTACGACTACCTTACCACTGTTAACCCTGTAATCCCTCTCAACCCACTACAGCAACTGATTAGGGACGACTAATCATCTCTGACCTTTTGTCATCTACTGCAAAAGTATTGTGTTGATTCCCAATGTCCACTCACTCTCACTGCGACGCCATGAACCCTCAAAGACTCAGCAGGCATTAATCAGGAAATTATAAAGTTGATTCATCGTGTTTAAGATTTAAATTCCTCAAAGGTTTCACGGCCGAGGGTTGAGGAGGGATATTGGGAATCGGCCACTGAGTGGGGGGAGCTGTTTATTTTCTAAAGGGGGCCGGCCGACTCCAAGGGATTGTTCTCTTCACCAGCACCCTGAGTGTTGTAGCTCCCTCTGTCGTGTCGTGGTGATGTTGTTGTCCTGTGTCCCAGATTCCATCCACGGCCCATAACCCCTAACCGCCCCAGGGTGCTGCCCTAGCTCCTTTGTTGACGTGTTTGTTTTGTTGTTGTTGTTGTTGTTGCTGTTGTTGTTGTTTGTGACGTTATCTAACCATGCTGCCCACCTTCTTTTCCCTACTCCCTTCTTCCTCCATCTCTCCCTCCCTCCCTCCCTCCATTATTTGTTTACCCCTCTCTCCCTCTCCTTCTACAACCCACCCCAAACCCAGTTCTGTGCTGTGACTGTGCGTTTTACGTGATGCTTTATTGTCTTCTCTCCTCTTTTTAGATTAAAATATGTTAAAGGTCTCATTACGGTATTTGATGAAGGTAAGATAACCCTCTTAACAACCCCCACCTCACCCAGCCTCCTCCTCCTACACCCCCTCTGTCCATTTCCACCCAAAGCTTGCGTGCTGCCAGAAACCCCCCCTCCTCCCCCCCTTGCCTGGTCCTCCAAAACCTTTCTCTCACTTGCCAACTAACCAGCTTCATTTAACCAACACTCGTACAAAGGAGCACAGAGACACATGGCTGTGTGTGTGCGTGTGTGAGAGAGAGACAGAGAGAGAGAGTGAGAATGTATGTGTGTGAGAGAAAGTGTGTGCGTGTGTGTGTGTGTGGTTGCGTGCATGCATGTTTGTGTTTTTGGGTACTAGTTTGGTTGGTTGATCTTGGCTGGCCATTGCGAATGATGCTCAGCAGGTGCCACTGATGTGGTAGCAGCATGACAGAATTGGTGCACTCTCAGAAATCTCTCTCTGTCTCTCCATCTATCTATCTGTCTATCTATCTACAGTATCTGTCCTCTATCTATTTCTTGTCCTCTCTTGCTCTCATTGGGTGCATGTCTTTGCTTTCTTTTTGCCCTATATTTTCCCCTCACCACTCTTTCTTTCTCTCCTTTCTGCTCTCCCTTTCTCTCTCTCTCTCTCTCTCTCTCTCTCTCTCTCTCTCTCTCTCTCTCTCTCTCTCTCTCTCTCTCTCTCCCTTGCTCTCAGCCTGTGTATGTGGGGTGTCTGACTCTTAACACCTGGCCCTGATGGGGAAACGCCTCTGCTTAGTCTGAATCGCTGCAGGGATCCAGTGGGGTTGCAAATCCTGCTGGCTTGGTTTCTCCTTTTTGTTTATCTGTTTGTTTGTTTGTTTGTTTAAGCTGTTGCTCGCTGTCGCGCTCTCCTCACACAGTTTTTTTTTGTTGTTGTGTTTGTTTGTTAATTTGTGTTGTTTTTTTATTTATTTGTTTTCATGGAGCCCAAAGAGTGTTCTTGCTCTATTTGTATGGTTTACAAATAGACGCGGGCAAGTGTCACATGTATGTTCATTGCGTCTCCCGGCCACTGAATTATAAGTGCATTATACTACAACCTCATAGATCTCGTTCATCAAGACCTTGAGATTCTCTCTCCGTTCTCCTGACTTGGTTTACAACTGTACTTTCAAGATTCAAGATTCAAAAAACTGTTGTGTGTTCATTGTCTTTTGACTATTAAGTAATAGAAAATTGTGTAGGGAACTCAGTACATAACAGCAAAGGAATGACCGATCCTGCATAGCGAGGCTTTACGTAAAAGGTTCATAGGTCATCGTGCATACCACAGTTGGAAGAAAGAAATAGAAAGTTCTGAAGTATCTGCCTGTAGGAGCACCTTTACTTTGCCTACCAATCATACAGTTTAACCACTGTAGGGCACAGGAGGTCAACTATTAGATCCTTTCTGAGGTCATATCAGAATGTAGTTCTCCAGTTTGTGCACAGTAGCTGCACCATCCCATACTGCTGAGCTTTCCTGTTCAGACCCCCCTAGGGGGGGAGGTACGTGTGGCGTGTCTTGGCGCTTGTTGTATCATCACGTCTCATCTCGTCTCTGGATGGGTGATGTTGCCTGTGTGGACACAAGCCCCCTGGCTGCCTCCACAGCTGTGACATTTCTTCACTGGGAGGCGAACACAAATGTGCTGCTAACCCCCATCGGCGTAATGAAACGCCAACAGTCAGGGAGCTCTCAGTGGAGATGGACGGGCCGACCGGACAGGCATTCCCACACCTTTGTGGGTGTTTCGCTTTTTTTTTTTCTCACCCAGAGATGGGGAGCGTGTGGTAAGGGCCCAGAAGAGAGAGCCAGAGGGGGTGGTAGGCAGTGACGGCCGATAGCAGACCTCTTCTCTCTTACTCTCTCTCTCTCTCTCTCTCTCTCTCTCTCTCTCTCTCTCTCTCTCTCTCTCTCTCTCTCTCTGTCCATCTGCTCCCCCTTTCAGCCGAGGGAAACTCGAGCCGCGTCGGGGAGGGGGGGAGCAAAAGGGGGCTGAAATGAAAGACAGCGGAAAGAAAATAGGCAAGCAGATGCCTCTCAGAACACAAGGAACTTGTTTAATTCCAAAACAGCAGTTAAAAAGGGAGGTGTGGGGGAGTCTGTGTTTGCGGGTGGGTAGAGGTGTAATTTTGTGCTGGCCCTGCATTCGAACGGTTCATCAGCTGATTGCGACTGCAGTGCTGCCCTTCTGTTCACAGGTTTAGCCCTAGAGCCACGGCAGGCACGTTAACTGAAGCATTAGTTACATTGTGTTCAAAATTAATGAATAAAAATTGTCTTTTTTTATTTTTCTAGGAATACTGTTTATGCAACGCTCATATTTCTCATGTAGCCTTATCCATTGGTTATCAGGGAAGTTGGTTTTGGCTACAAAACACTTGTAACTTACGCCATGTAGCCCTAGCCTAGCTGTTTTTTTGGGGGGGTTTTCCCACTATTTTCTTACCGATATAAGTCAGTCCTAAGCCACTTAAATTTCTAGTGCAAATTTAGAACAGCACAGACGCACCACAAAATCTTAATTTGAACTCGTACTAGAGTAACAACATGTTGGAAAAGACCACAAAATCTTACTTTACATAAATGCAAGTAGTAGTTAATGCATATTATATACCAAAATATGGTGAGTAAACCATAATTCAATATTTTCACTTACAAATACAACACACCAGGTCATTGCTGATGGGCAGTAGTGTTTGTTTGTTTTTTTGTTGTTGTTTTTGGGGGGGGGGGGGGGCTCTGAGGGTGAGGTAGGCATGTGGGGTGTGATGGCACGACAGGTGCAGGCATGTTGCTTTTAGCGCTGGACCCCCCATACTCTCCTCACCCAGCCCCACTGAGCTGTGTCTCCCTGCCTCTACCTCCATCCCATCACCTCACTCTTCCTCTCTCTTTCTCTCTCCCCTATCAGGATCCCTGAGCGGCAGCACCAGCGCTGAGCTGCCCATCTCCACGGCGACCACCGCTGCTGCTTCCAACGCCACCGACTCCACTGACCAGGTCTCTCCAACGATGCCCCGCGCCACGAAGCACCGAGTGTCCGGAAAGCTCCGCCGCTCCGCCAGCGCTATCAGCAAGTCCTCTAACTGAGCCCATTGTCCTGAACTCACTCACTCACACCCCTACACACACACACACACACACGTCAGTGTCTCTGCCTGCCAATAACCACCTCAACCATCATCAAGGCTGCAATTTTGAGTTTTAGTGTTGAAATATTAACGTGTCTTTTTGTTTTTCGTTATTTTATTTTAATTTTTGTCTGTTTTTTTTTTTCTTTTCTTTTTTTTTTCTTGTTGTCGCTGTTCTACACTGGTCACAAGTAACTGGAAATGGTTAACACTGTCCTGGGTCCTGGTTCCCTTGAGCAGGTTTTAACTACTATCACACTAATGTGATTGGACTGAAAGGAGCATGTTAGAAAGACATTTTTATTATGATTATGATTATAATCAGTGATGATTAATTGAAGTACAGCAAACTAATCATGTGATGAAGAAAAACTATATACAGTGAAATCTGCTTGGTACCATTTTGTGAATGTGTGTTTGTGTGCGCGTGTGTGACTATAATGTGTCTCAGAGCAAGATAACATTCGGCCGCATATGGAGCTAAATTTGTCTGTGTATGTCATCAAGGGAGGCGCTGTCAATCTTAGGGCGAAGAACTATTATTTTGCAATGGGACAATGCAGATTTTGCCAGCTTTGTGGAGTGGACAACATGTAGCATAATGTGTAATGACCCAGGTCTTCTGGAAAGTCAATGAAGTTGTCCAGCTCTCCAGGCTGAAGTCTACCACAGAGGGGAAATCACTAAACTAACTGAAAATGACTCGTTTCAGTTTATGCTGTTATTGACCATTTAAGTTCAAATACATTGATTGTTTTCACTATTTTTAGATTTCGCTGCCAATTTCATGCATTTCTTCTTTTTTTTTTTTTTTCGCTGCAAAGGAAAAATGTATAAAAAAAATGAAGTGCATATATCAGTAACTTTTGTCTTTTCTGTGGAGTTTGCGAAGGAAATTAAATCTTTGTTCAAAATGTACATTTAAATTATGTATACTTGTCTATTCCATTGTCTCATGTGATACCTGCTCGACATTCCAATGTTTTCAGAGATGTTTGAACTCTGTTGACAATAATGTAGGATATACAAGTTGTCTGTCTTCTTGCCCATGTTGTCTTTTCTTCTCTCAAATGTACATTGCTTTAAATTTTATCTGATGATTTTTGTTTGTTTCTTGTACATACAGAGTAATATTTGCTGATGTTTTTGCCATTTAACCAGATGTACATGAGCTGACTAGATGTAATTGCCACTGGAGCCTCAGGTGATTCTTAACTCTGTGCACTGGTGTGTGTGTGTGTGTGTGTGTGTGTGTGTGTGTGTGTGTGTGTGTGTGTGTGTGTGTGTGTGTGTGTGTGTGTGTGTGTGTGTGTGTGTGTGTGTGTGGCTGTGTGGAACACGGAAGTTGTAAAGTTGTAATACCAGTCCGCCCCATTTGCCTCCTGTACTTTTCATTCATTCAGCCCCTCATCAGAATGTATTTCATTTGCTTTCTTTATTAAATCCAAGCACTTGACCAGCACAGGCAGAGAGCTGGTTTCTGAAGGTCATTCACATGCCTCCTATCTTTGTCAATTAAAGATAGACAGAGAGGACAGGAGAGAAAGAGAGATGGCACACATGTGAAACAGAAAGCGAAAAATGAGATGCTGGTTTGTTTCAACAAAGGCCCACTCTGCTCTGCTCTGCTCTGTCGCTACTTGTGATCTCTGCAAACATTTCATGCGAGCAGCTGGAGAGGCTTTTGGAATGCCCCTTACGTTTTTCCAGGAGTCTCTCCGTTCTGATTTGATGCTGAATTGGAATGAAAGCACACCTGCTCCACGTCGCTGATGCACCCCGTCTCCCCCTCTCTCTCTCTTTCTCTCTCTCTCTCTTCCTCTCTCCCCCTGTACCCTTACCATGCCAACATGGGGGTTGGAGGACATGCCAGTGCTGAGCTCTCCATGTCCTCCTAGCAACCGGCACGCTGGCGTTGCCAGTGGACCCCCCGACACCACATCACCCCACCCTACCCCCGTACACACACACACAGACACAGACACACACACACAAACCTATTCCCCCGGTGACATAAGCCAGCAGGGAGGTTGTCATAGTGGCCAGGTGTTAGACGCTCTGTGAGCTCCACCCGAGCTGCAACACCACACATGTTGCACTAATTTGCCTTACCTAATCATCTGTTCTTTCTTTCTGTTGGTGTGTTTATATATCTTTGCCTTTTCTGTCAAGTTTCATGTTTTTGCTGTGTTGTTTTTTTTTATTTTATTTTATTTTCTCAAGCACTGATGAATAACATAGGAGGCATGCTCTAAATGTCCGATCTGAAGGAAGATTTCTTTCTTTTCTTGTTGTTGTTGTTGTTCTTGTTGTTGATTGTTTGTTTGTTTGTTTGAGGAATGTATGCAAATGATAAAACCCAGATCAGTCCCCACATTTCAGCCACCTTGCAGCAGCTGAAGCAGCCACTCAGAAGACGGCACTCTTCTCATTGCCGGTCGATGTTCCTACTGAGTGTTGATGATGATGATAACTTTCACAAAGTCTGACAGGCTTGGGATTATTATTATGATGGTGGTGGTGGTGGTTGTCAAAGGTGACTTGGTCCCCACCCCTGGAATGTGTCTTAACTCCAGCTGGCTTTACTTATGTGAAGTGACAGAGCTAGTGTTTATTGTTGACTTTTGGTCTAGGAACCATGTACAGTGCGTCTTTTTTGGGAGGGTCGTCATCCTAACGGATATAAATATATTAATGCTTGTAATATAATCTTTGTAAAAGAGGGAGCAGGGGGAGTTGAAGATTTCATCATCACTTGTTAACATATCAAACTTTTTAATGAGAAAAAAAAATCTTGTCCTCTTTAGTAGAAATGTGAAAATTTGAAACATTTCATTAAATCAATTTGAAATTCACATTCCATGTCTGACAATCTTTTTGTTGTTGTTGTTGTTGTGATTTCCTATGCCTTCTTCCTTTGTCCCAATGACTCAATGGCAAAACCTTGATGCAGCACCAGTACTTCACACTTAACTTGTCCATCTTTAGTAAGTCTTTAAAGAAACAACTTGTCATCATCTTCTGTTGACTTAATTCATCTCCTAGTGGGAGAACCCATGGGGCTTGAGTGACGGGTCGGCCAAAGCCAAACCCCTGGTGAGAGGCCAAGAGGGAGAGAGAGTGGGGTGCGTTCAGACAGAACAAGGGGCAAGGCCAGGGTGGATGGAGGTTTGGGGTGGCGTGTGGGGGAGTGGTCAGGGCAGAGGTTGTCTTGTTCTTCTCCCAAGCCCCCCGGAGCAGCAGGAGTAACCTGACCCCCTGCCCATCTGTCCCCCCTGCTGTTCTGTTCTCCATTGGCCAAGTGAAGGCCCAGATAATGGAGCCCACTACCCAGTCTGCCTTACAGGTGCACCGTCCGCAGCACCTTTGGCTACCATGGGAGGCTGGATAAAGGCTTAAGAGTGGCACTCAAAGATAATTGGAGCCCCCAAAGCACATTGTGTGCAGTGGGGGAGGGTGGAAGTGAGAGAAGTTAATTTTTGTATTTGTGTGTGTGTGTGTGTGTGTGTGTGTGTGTGTGTGTGTGTGTGTGTGTGTGTGTGTGTGTGTGTGTTATATCCCTATTATTACAACTAGTCTGTGGCGTGTCGTTAACCGTCTGCATTCACTTTTGGCCTTTTACAACACTGTAATGCTTAATTCTCTCAATGTTATAGTGAACTCATACTCAGTACATGCAGAATGTACTGTAAATATGATACAGAATAGGTGAGCAGGTCTGAACTAAATGTGCTCATATTTTGTGATAAATCCTTTAAAAAACATTTTTTAAAAAGGTGTTGGTGGTCATTGAGTAAAAATGTTGAGAAGTTCTCACATTTGGTTGTTTATACATTTAGGCCTAAAAAGAGCATGCAAAATTATCTTTGAAATTATGCTTTTTATTTGAGTATTTTTATACGTTTTTTATGGTTCGCTTTTCAAGTTTAGTTAATAATGCCAGTATGTATTAGAAATTGGTTCCTATGAAGTGTGTAGGTTTCAGGACCAAGCATAAGACTGGCACCATTGATCAAATCCCTTTCTCCACCATAGTTGAGATATTTTGGGATAACTATTTACTAACTCCTTCAACCTTTACATTTCAAAAGAAGACTTTTTAACCTTCTTTGACTTTTTAACCTTCTTAGACTCTGACTTAAGCCTTCAGCTTTTGCTTTCCTTACGATTTCCAGAAGTCAAAGGAAACACTGATAGTTTTAATTACAACATTGTTTGCTATACTTTCTGTCACCAGCTACTTGATGCATAGCTATAAAGTTTAGATGAAGGGAATTTGATGAGAAATCAAATGTTGGGTGTGAATATGTGGCCCTGTAGTTTCTCCAACTAGTATAGCTTATAACTTGTCAGGAAGTCAGGCCTATACACATCACCATACTTTCTTAGTATTCCCTGTAATGGAATGTCAGAAAAAGTTAGTGTTTTTAGGAGATAAATTAAGAAGCACAAGAAGATTCACTTTGAAAATATTTTTTTTTTATTTCAGGACTAGACCAACAATACAATTTGAACATACAATCAAAGCGCTATAAAAGCAAACACTTACCAAAATAACTTTATACAAAACAAAGAGATTGCATCTATAAGAGCTTTACGTTTACAAGAGCTTCAGATTGTAAATTGAGCAACCACTCACAACATTGATAACCTCATTACAATGACAAAAAAACATTTGGCTACAACATGTCAGGACACACACAGAGTCGCACAACACAATAATTTTCATAAAATAATTAGTTAAATAAATAAATAAAATAAATTATTACGATTAAACATATTGCAATAGTTACACTTAAATATTTTTAAATGTGCCAACATTAAAAAAATCAAAACAATCATCAAGTTGAACTCTTTAAGGCAGTTGTACAGCGCATGTCGTGTGTTTATAACTCTACAAGGCATCGGTGGCCGTTCACTAGAACAAGGGAATGTTCCAAGACCCTTTTTGTAAAGGCTGAGTCAAATCTCTGTCCTGCGATTCACAGGCTATATTAAAGCTACGATGATAGAGAAATTTACAGCATGTGAATTGAAAGGCTTTCATTACAGGAAATACACCTAGAAAAAGACATGTCTTAGGTCTAAGCTATTACATTACCACGAGTGCATTTTGTCCTAGAAAATAACAGTTTAACAGACAAACTAATAGATTCCTCTGACATTCTACCTTGTGAAAGATTCTGAAAATATATAGCCTAAGTTCAGATGTAGATATCCGTAGCTGCTTGGTGAGCTGGTCTGGGTGAAAGCTACTTGGCATGTCGTGTCCCCAACCTGAACCTCTATGCCTGATGATGCGGTGGCTGCTTGAAAACAACCCCGAGGGTATCATTCAAACCCTTTTCATCAGTTTACAGCATAGCCTAATAGACAACTATTCAGCAGGCGGGTCGCACAGGCATTTGCAGAAGGATCACCTGACGGTTTTCTGATGGGTGGCATTTGTTGATGTGTCTTGTAAGTCCTGGCGAGCTGTAGAACGTCGCAGGGCAATACTTGCAGGGAAAAACTTGAGATGAGTGCAAGAGGCGCAGGTGCCGCTCCTGACTGGCCCTGTTGGGAAAATTCTCCCCACACACGGGGCAGAGAAGGCAGTCAACGGGGCTCAGGTTCAGGGGGCTCGAGCTTTGGCTTTCGTCTGTGGTGGAGGACACGTGGGCAGCCTCCTCCATTCTTTCTGCAGTTTGAAATGCGTGGTCATCAATAATCTGGTTTTGGGAGACTTGGTGGGCCAAAATGTGTTTTCTTAGGTACGCTTGGCGTTTAAATCTTTTCCCACAGTGTTGGCAGTCATACAATCCATCTTCGGAGCCCGATTCTGACAGGCCTGGGCTGGGGGTCTCTCTGTCAGTCAGAAGTTCGATTCTCGCATCCTTAATGTCCTCGGGCGCAGATTTCACGTCAGGCGTTATTTTGGCAGAATCTATTTTCATGCCCTGTGGTGCTGGCATCCCGGGTGCGTTCTGGGGTCTTGGTTTGTGCCAACGCCTGTGAGAGGCAAGATTCGCTGGACAGCTGAATACCTTTTCACACTCAGGGCATCTGTACTCAACCCTCACAATTCTTGAACACTTGTGTTGAGCTAACGAAAAGGGGTCCGAATATTCTTCCTTACACAGCTGACATATGAACTCTCCCAATGGCTTGTTGCTTCCGTTGGATGCTGGTCTTGGCTTCGGGTCTACAGGTCCCTCTTTGATTTTTAAACCCAGTACAGGAGACGTTGTCACCTCATCTTCGAAATTAAGCTTGCGTATCGCTTTTGGCTTTTTGGCTGTGTTTTTGCTTTTCCGGTCACTGTCGGAGGAAGGCCTTTTGGTGGTGTTCCTGATGGTTGTGCTTGGTATGGCGCTGTTACTGCCAACACGGTTACTGTTGCTGGTACCGATTTTCAAGTCAACCGGGGCGAAAAGCAGGTGATCCAAGCTGGTAAGAGATGCTGGAGTTGGAAAGGATTCCGCGGAGATCGGTGAGCCCAAGTTGAAAGTTTTGTCGAAGTACCTCTTTTCATGGTCTTTGCTGATGGGTCGGGTGGGGCTGTAGAGAGCTTGATAGAGTGCCTCAGGGTTGCCGAATTGTACATGTTTTGCCTCCTGTCCAGGAACTGGCGTGTCTGCCGCGTGGATTGGTGATGCTGCGACCCGGTCCGGGCTGGATGCAGCGGAGACAGTTGGGGATGCGTCGTTAAGAATTTGACAGGCTGGAGGTGGTGTGTGTTCCTTTTCATCCTCCTCAGAACGAACTCTGTATGAAACATGCGCCGCTTTCTTGTTTCTTTTCACAAGGAAACCTTTGGGCATGTTGATAGATGAGTGGAGAAGGCACTTTAAAAAGAGCGGTGAACACTTTGATCGAATCCAGGTTTCGGGAGGCACAGACACGCCGTGAATATCCAATCGGAATTTATCTTTTGACTAGTGATGTTTCTCTCCCTAAAATGCTTTCGTCTCCAAGGCATAGCAGCACTCTTTTTAAGGAGGAATGATGCTATTGTTCTCGCCCATTGTCGCTGCGTCTCCAGCCAATCAGACGAAAAGAAGATCCCTATGGAATTGCTTGTGGGAGGGTTCAAAGATTCGGTCAGTGGGGCTACGTAGGAGGACTTTGCAGATTGCTCAGCAGATGTATCTGTGCATTATTATATTAATGCGCGCAGGACCCCTACCCATGCGAGGCACACGCCGGGACCCTCCTCTATTTACGGTCTGATGGTTTCCGACTTTGCCGTGCACGTGCCTAGTCTTTGTGAGTTCTCGGTTGGGGGGCACTGATATGCCGAAAGGAAATGCCAGTCATTGCTATAATTTTAACGTAAAACGCTGGAATGTTTAATGTCAAACAATTACGCACCAACAAAAGCATGGGCAAATCGCAATCATTTAGACGTTGTATTTCATTAACATGCACATACAACTGTATTTCTCCAAGACAATACTGAAATTGCCCGAAATGGTTACATGTAGCCTATCCCCAAAAATAATAAACAAATAAATATCCTGTAGTATAGTGAGAAATCTTAGCCTATTTTGGTGCTTGTTTCTTCCTTGTTATGTCCAAAACATTTTGAACCAATGACTCCATATACTACAGTTATTGTTTTCAACCCCAACACTCCAATAATCATAAATTTGACATAGATAACAAAACTATCTGACACAAAGGCACGTGGCTCTTAGTTTAACTCGGTTTAATCAGCTGGCTTGCGCATACATAAGTAATAAGGGCCTCTCATCTTGGAACACAATAGCCACGTCTGGCCACGCTGCATATACCCCGCAAGGGTGTGAAAAGCAAATTGACCTCTCCGTTGTGAAATAGGACACACATTCAATCTGGCCAAGAGATGGGCGCGTGCTGGATGTAATCAGTGCCGGCAACAAAGACGACCATTGCCGAAGAGGTCAGTTCGCGGGTGAGCTAGCCACTAAATCTGGTCAAATGCACCGACTCAGGGCACACGTAGATCTACACAGTTCCTAGACTACACATTTACCCAAACACTGACTGAACATTGCAAGCAGTGTAGAGTGTGATAGAAGTAGGCTATTTCTCTTAAAACTGTTCTCCAAACTTAGCGGTTGTCCAGCTTGTTTCGCTTGGCTTTGTCGGTTGCAAATAAACCACCCTCACTGAACCATTCATGTCGAAATAGTCTTAGTGATGATTACAGACCATTCGTTTTATAGACACAAGATGAAGGAATGATACTGTTTTGCAGGAGAGAGGGGAGAGATGGATAAGGGCAACTTTTTCAAACTGAAAGACTGGTTTGACATCAAGGCTTTAGCAGTCCATTCATTAAAATGAAGTAGGCCATGAATGAACTAAACAGAACTAAGAAAACATAAGATATTTCTCTTTAAAGCTTTGATGGCATTCGAGGGTTACCGCAACATGGGTATCTCAACGCATGGCAACTGTGTGTGTGTGTGTGTGTGTGAATATGTTTATTCTGTGGCGCGTGCGCGTCCACAAGTGGGTGCGTGGGGATTGGCGCCTAATTAGCATACAGCTGCCTCCTCGCTCTTCCAAATGTACACGCGATCCACCGCTTCACAGATCCGGCTTTTAATCACATAGCTTTTAAGCGAATTAAGAAAAGAAAAGAAATGGTCAAGATAATAAGTAAAGGATTTTATTAAATTGCATATCATATCGCCATGTGGCAAGCAGTGACAGAGATCAGAGTAATTTTGATTTGCCAAATGAATCGTATACAAAATAGTTGTAGCTACATAATGGTTGTTTTTGCATCTTCATGTGCACTGGACTGGTATTAATTTCTAACATGATAGCAAATGTATCTTAAATGTGTTTTAAGATATCTCTCTCATTCACAGACCTTCAACATATGATAAATTAGTTTCATGTTACTACATATCAACATTTATAGTTTAGATTTAGAAAGAAACAGACAAAGAGATGGTGGAAAGGATTTCTCCTGAATTAAATTATTCAGTAACAAAGACAAGTCAAGCAGGGAAGTTGACGATGACAGGGCAACAACATTCCTATTATAGGCCTACTACCATTAAAGAATATGCGAATGACATATCCATCCCTTGCCATTACCTTGTTTATGTTCTTCTGATATCAAGACTCCTCCACAGTTTACTCATCTGTTATCTCCCGAACAATATCACTGTCTTAATTTACCCCATCCCCCTCAAGCAGCCTAACCACCCTGTGGATGTCAGAGTCATTTGTCATTTGAAATGGCTTCTTGCAATGGTATTGTCAATCAATTATTGTAATGGATGGCCTCTTGGCAGAGAATGCTTAACTAATCTGATTGGAAGAGGCTCAGTTCTGCTGTAACAGGCCTTAGTACAGAATGCAGAAATACAGTTTTCCATGTGAGGTAACGTGTGACATAACCTTCCTGTGAACTTGACTTGAAATCTTGCAAAAGATCGGTCCAATGTTAATGCAGTTTGGGCTGCCGTTACCTTTTATATTAATCACAAAGCTAGTTATTGCAGATTTGTGTATAGCAGTAATGTCACATTTCAGTTTTGTGGGGGAGTTTTTAATGAATTGAATTGATTTGACTTTGAATTGAGTTAATGCTGCTTTGTTGTCATGTCACTGTGTGATAGACAGGAACTGTGAGTGTAATTCAAGTGCACAATTTAGAATGTCACCACTTAAAATAAGCCTTCAATAGGGTGGGTTTGAAGGTTAGTAGCCAAACTAACATATACCCCCTACACTGTGTTCATTCTGTCATAGCCTTGACACATGATTGACAGACAGGCATATCCTGTGTTGTACGGGTTGAAGGGTCCTGTAGTCATACTGGCTGAAGGGTATGCCATGTGGACAAAATCCTTTCTTTCATAATCACTTACTATACAACAGCTTGTATACTGCCCTTTTGACATCATAATATTTAGGCCTATCAAATCAAATCAAATACATAAGGTGCATTTTGTTGAGTTAACTTAATTTTTCTTTTTTACATTTATGAAGACATAATTTTTATTACAGGTTATAGCATTTACCTTTTATTACCACAAATATGCTAAGTCTACTTTGTATAGCCTATACCTGCAAAAAATGTTACCATAACTGCATATACACTGTGTGTGTAATTTGAATTTTCCAACACAAGATAAGATTGACAGTCAACAAACTGCCATTTTTTTGTCCTGATATGCAGGACGGTGTGATAACTTGACAGCTTAATAGGTTGATGTAACAAAACATTCCCTCTTGTCCTTAGGGAGTACAGCGGAACTTCAGACCGTTATTGTGAGTTCTATGGGGTTTTGTCTGGTTTCATGCCATGGAATGTTAAACGGCAATTCATTTCAGCTCTGCGGAGGTGTAGGTCATGCCTATTCTACGTCTGCTGATTAAAATATGCTGATTCTGACAGCGAGTGTGTCACCTGCATATTCAGAGAGCACCTCTCTCATTAAGGACCGTGGAGAGGATGATGTGACTACATTTGTCTTGTTCACCTTTCCCTGCTCTTCCAATTACATATGGGAGAGACCCCCCAAGTTTCAGTTATGTGGCTGTCAGAGAGGTGATCTTGGTCACCATTTTACCATATTCATAAGAATTTCTCATAAATAAGTTATGAAGTGAAAGTTTTTCGAGTTAATGAGCTATTTTATCCTCATGGCTTTAGAGGATCATGACTAGTATCTGTAGGCTCCCACACACAGCATGTTTATATGTGTTTAGAAATGGAAACACATGATGGGTGGTTAACTGTGACAGTGAGCTATAAAATGAGTCAGTTTCCTGACTGCTGCAATGACTTCCACCCTAAGTGAGCAACATTTCCTGTCCAGAAAAGATGTGCGGGTGATTATGTGGTAATGATATCGGTATCAAGAGCTATATACTCCACACACACGCTGTTCTTTTCCGTAGACTTTTCACATTGCTGTATAATTATACTGACACCCATTCACAAGCTAAACAGTCTCACCAGTCACTGTTTAGCTATTCCATGTAATCTGTATGCACAAAGTGAGTGCTGTAAAAGTGTTTTCACATTGAAATAAAAAAAAATATATGATTTTAAATGCAGTTAAAACGTTAATTTTGCATCCTTATGGCAGGGCATTAGCTTTCAGTAAATTATGTACTTAATTTCACCAAAAATGTATTTCACCAATCATACATCAAAACAAAAGCCCTAAACTACGCAAAAAATGTGCTAAGATCACATTTTAATAAGTTGAAAAAAAATCATGTGGTCCTTTTATATAATCACAAATTCCAGCTTGTATTTTACCTACAGACCATGATGGGAGGAACTCAGTAATGACTGAGCAGAGAGCACTGTAGGCCAGTGACTGCTGTCCATGGTACTGATCTACTCTTCATAGACTCACAGCTCACAGTCACAGCTTGTATTCAGTGTTCTAATGATGTGAGTGCAAGAGATGCACAGAAATGTCCCAGGCAGACTGGAAACTGTCGTCTTGAGCCACACAACAGAGAAATCCTCTCTGACCTTCTACACATTAGACAGAAATAAATGACCTCATGACAAGAATGTACAGCTCTCATTTTCCAAACAAAACATTTCCCAAATTGACAGAGTCCTCATTAGATAGCATAATTTGCATTCCCTCGTAATTGTACTGCTTCCTTGATTATTAAATGATCCCCCTTATTAACCAGTATAATAGGGTTAATCAAGCCTTGCTCATCGCACGTATTATTATCCCTCGGAAAAGGATGAAAAAAACAACAGATACTGGATTTAATTAATTATATCAGTCTTTTCATCAGCTCCCACCCGAAACATTAATATCATGCTGCAAATGGAGGAAAGGAGCCTGGTCTGGCCCACGGAGATGAAAGATCGGACTCAAATTAATTACGTCCTAATTATACAGTGGGAGTTGGGGAGTCGTTTGCATAATGAGGCCCCGTCGAACGGGTGCCGCCAGTGAGCCCCACCAAGGGTGAAGCCCCACCTCAGGCCCCTTCTGGGCACGGTGGGGCCCTGACTTCCTCCCCACTACTCCTCTGGAGCCCCCATTGTGACCTGAGGGGCGGCCTTGTTGGTGCCAAAGTGTGTGTGTGTGTGTGTGTGTGTGTGTGTGTGTGTGTGGAGGTACTAGGGGTAATGAGATGAGGGTTTGCTACAGTGGAGGTGTGGTCCAAGCCTGCGGTGCAGGGGAATGATGTGAGTGGCGTCGCCCTGTGCTACATGCTGTTCATTGTCAAGCAGAGATCTCTTTCTGCATTCATAGGTCAGATGCCAATAACACTGGGGTTCCTTGAGAAATTGGGTTTGAAATCGGATTGCTGCTCCCTCGTCTTGTAAGGGAAATCCTGTTAATGGTTGCGGTGATGGTTCAAGTGTCACCTCTGCTTTAGCCAAATCCACAGACAGTACAAAATTAATCATTTTTGGAATAGAGAGAACACTTCTTCTTGTGCGTGAAGATTGTTTTTGATCAATTGATGCCCTTTCTTGAGAGCTCTGGGATAGTTGTGTTTGGGAGTACAAAGCCATCCAAATGTTAGTTTAATCATCGCCATTCTCCTGTGTGTGGGTTAAGACATCTCAAGTTGATTTGTTCTGGTCCTCTGACATTCACAGGCCCGCATCATAGCCCTTCTCGAAACAAAGGAGATTACAGAAAGAGTGTGATTACTTAATCAAATAATACTGTAGGATTCTTTAATCAAATTGTGTCTCTCTAAGACGCTCTCTCTCTCTCTCTCTCTCTCTCTCTCTCTTTCTTTCTCTCTCTCTCTCTCTCTCCCTTGATTGCTTTCTCCTTTGTCTTCACAAGCAACTTACTGTGCTCTGGACATTTCATGGTTTAGTTTACAATATCGTAAATGCATTCAAAATTCAAAAAGTGATATGTGCATGAAGAGGATGTGCGCATGTACAGTAAATGGATACATATGAATAGTGAGAATGTGCTCAATGCAAGAAGAATATAGAATGTAAACAGACTTCATTCGCTACAGCACCCACAGGTCAGTCGACTCTCACACAAGTCAATGTGACAATTTCTCCTCTGTCTTTGAACAGTGATATCGCATCACAAGTTAACATGCTCGCCACATCCTCATGGTTTGAATCACTTGGTCTCCTCCTTCTCTCTCTCTGTCGTCGTCTATCTCCTCCTCCCTCTCCTTGGAGAGCCCGTGGCAGTTCCTTCCTTAAATGTCACAGCGTAAATGTCAGCCGTGTTCACCTCCTCTGGTATTTCATGCTTGCAGGTGGGCCCTAATCTGCAGCCGCATTCCTATAGCTCTGCCAGCGGAGGCCGGGGCGCGCAAGCAGATGTTACTCACAGATGAGAGAGCCGAGATGCGCCGCGCATCTTCTTCCCAGCAGCTACACACACACAAACACACACACAGACACACATACTCCCCTTCACTCTCCATTGCTAGCTTGGCTTCGGTGCCAAACCACTATCGGCTGGTTATAAATAGAACAAACAAAAACCGACCCTGCAACAATGGCCGCTTTGCTATCAAAATGCCAAATGTTCCAGATAGGCTCGGCCATGGAAGCGGCGTTTCTCTTATCAAAGGCGGTGCTGCGACAAAAGGAGAAGAGGAGGGAGGTGACACAAGGGCAGGATCGGGTTACAGAGGAACTCAATGGAGAAATAGACAAACCATAAAGGAAGAGGATCTTTTTAAACACACACACACACACACACACACAGAAAAATATACTGCTTCTAAATTAGATAACCCTGTCAGGTGCCTAGACCTAACAACATTATTGTACAATACTTTTTGTACAACAAACACTCTTTGTTTAAAAGAAAACAAAGCAGAAAAATGCAAATGCAGTATATAGCCTTTTTATGTGAAAACAAAAAGGCCTAAAAGGTCATTCCCTTGTAGAGAGCCGACTATTGCATGGAAGCTTTTGAAATAAGAGTGCATGTGGGTCTCTTAAATTGGAATCTGTCATTTCGGTAACCGATGAGCCTCCACTCACCATTCGCTACTTCAGACCAGGTTGCTCTGACTTGACCAGATCTCTATAGGGCCGGACTGGCCTCCATTGTGAATCAATGACCGGCTGCCCACAGTGACAGACGTATGGAGGGACAGCACAGGGTCATGGGTCACTCCATCCATCTCTGTCTGGGGTGGGGGGGGGGGGTGGTGGTCAGGGGAACTGGTGGGACCCCTTTGATAATGGGTAGAGTGGTAGCGGGGCGCAAGTGTCCCCCCTAGATGTAAGATAGTGGGTGGGTGACTCTGACTTGCAGCACACATGGGAAGCAGGAAGGGGAAGATGATGAGGGGTCAGGACCAGCAGCCTGCTGGTGGCGAGGTGTGTGTGGGCGTGTGTGTGTTTAAATGAATGAGAGAAAGACAGACAGAGACAGAGAGGGAGAGAGTTGAGTATAAAAGAAAGGGAGAGAGGGAGGGAGGGAGAGAGAGAGTGAAAGGAAGGTAAAGAAAGAGGAGAATGACAGCGAGAGTGCTGGCAGACGTCTCCCAACAATTGGCTTTGTGGTAGGGTGGAGTGGAGGGTGGTGGGGGGTGCGATAGGTCTGTCCATACATTCATGCTCACTGTCACCGACATCCTCTGGTATCCCCTTCTCTCTCTCTCTCTCTGTCATCCCCAGTGACACACAGTGATGACAGCACACTTGCCGTCCCAGGCTGCCCTGTTAACTAAAGTTTAACCATTCAGACAGGTGTTTGCTTTCGAGCACGAGCACATATTTGCTCAGCCTGCGGTGACAATGGATCATAGGCTCCAAAGGCGCCCGGTGTCTGATGCCGCCAGCTGCCCCTCGTTGAGACGGCGCTTGTGTTTGCTTGCTTCCATTGTGATGTGTTTATCAGCACGGACAGATGTTTTGACAATACCCCTCCTCGCAATACCTGACAATAACCCACTGGAACACACCAGACCTAGGTAGTGGTTTATGCCTGATGTTGATTGTGTAAATTGTTATTGCAATTTAATCAGCAGCATCAGGATTTGGGGGAAGGATTTCATTACTGAAAGCTGGCCAGCTACTAGGCAGAATGGCTCTGTGTGTGTGTGTGTGTGTGTGTGTGTGTGTGTGTGTGTGTGTGTGTGTGTGTGTGTGTGTGCGTGTGTTGGTGTGTGTGTGCATGTGTGTGTGTTTTCAAACAGACATGCTGGCTTCATCCACAGATACGCAGCATGCTCTATGAGTATTCCTCTCTCCAATTGTCACAGTCAGTCGGCTAATGCAGTCTGGAGAGAGGTATGTGCAGGCAGCGAAGGACACAGTCACGGTCGGATGGGTCTCTCTCTCCGCTAGTGTGCACCGTTGAGACGGCCGGGCCCTCGAGTGGCAATCATCAGGCATGCAGGACACAATGTGCTCGGTGTGACGGACAGATGGGTTGTCTGTCGGAGCTGCCAAAGCACAGACCTGGGACCAGCTTTTGCTTTTGAACTTACAATGCTCGAGTGCAGGGCGACGATGCAAACACCTGATCCTAAATCTGCGCATTTGGATGGAATTCCCCCGAAGGTTGCCGGATGGTGGCACATGCCAGCAGGACTGGCACCGAGATGAAATGGTCACACAACAGAAGATTCACCCTCAGTGTTTTTTTTTTTTGTTTTGTTTTTTTTGTTTAATAAAGGGTGTGCAGTGTGGTTTGCATTTTGTCCCCTTTATCTTTTGAACTTCCAAAATGAGTGTGATTTTCTATGATCACAGAAATCATGTGTAAATGAAATGATGAGAATGATTCATTATTTTTAATTGTGTGAATGAGGGGCAACACTTTTGTAGGCGTTTGCAACTGCTAATACAACATTTGTCATTTAAAATAATCTAGAAGAACATTAAAGCTAGGAGAGAACTCAAATTAGACTTTTTTTTCATTCACCCATGCAAAATCACATATTACTCACCTAAATGGAAGCCAAGCCTTTTGTCATCGGTGTGTTGGAAAGCAATCCACAGGGACCAGCGCTGTAATATGATCTGTTGTTGACAGTGGAAGCCGGGCTGGCTTTTTTTTTCCAGTTCATGCAACCTGCTGGACAGAGGTCATTTAGTATAGCCGGTAATGAAATTCACAGGTAGATGAACCCTTTGCCCTTTAAGAGCTGCTGTTGACATGGAGCTGACATTTTCAGAGTTAGCAGTTTGCCAAGACTGGCTGCGACCGGTGGGCCATCATTTCCCAAAGACAAAACAAAGCCTAAACTTTTTTTAACAATGACACTATGTCATAACTACAGGACAGGACCATATTTGTGATTTAATGGCTTTCAGGAAATCAGGTTATTTCCTTTGAAGCAACTGGCAACTCAAGCACTACACATATCACGAGCCACCCCCCACCCAAACACACACACAGACACCCACACACACACACACAGATACAAACACACACACCCTCCCTCGACACAGTGCTCTCATCCAAACACTCACAGATTCCTAATAAAGCTTTACAGCCAAAGCCTCAACAGCTGCTCCCTCTAGGGCTACATGGGGAAGGCAGAGTGATGTCTTCACCTGTTACACATAGAGAGAGAGAGAGAGAGAGAGAGAGAGAGAGAATGGTAAACATTTTCCACTTGTTTAAAACCCCATCTGGTTCCTGGGCTATTTAAACAATGAGTGCAGAGAAAAGAAAAGGGCAGATTGCATCACTGACTCCAATAAAAAAGCAAGCAGTGCCTGACATTTTATCCCATCATCTTGCGCAGGATCCAGCCCCACACAGGTTGTATACTGTCATTGCTGGCTGCCAATAAACCCTGTGGCAATCTGAGAGAGCGCCCAGCGTGGCGTGTGTAAAATATGCCCACTTTGCATTCTCCTATTGGGAGAGTGGAGATATATGTGCGCCATAAAGACAGTGAGGGGAGAGATTCATTGGAAGCTTTCAAATAAAAGCTGGAGGAAAAGTTCAGCCTGTTCGTTTTCTCGATTCGCTACCTTTGCTGCCTCTCTAAACAAACATTACCTTGTGCGCTACACTGATGCTTTCCTCTCTGATGTGCCGTTGTGGAAAGGAGTTCACTGTATTTTATAAAGCTGCTACACCAAGGAACCATTTTAAGATAACTGTACTTTATCTGAGTGTATTAAACAGTATTATGCCACATCATTCTTCCATTCCATCAGAGAAAATTGATCTGCTTTCTATTCCATTATGTTTATTTGACAACTGTAAATGCTAATAACTTTGAAGATGAATAGTTTACTCAAGAAATAATTGGGATTTTAAATAGCCTATCAGACTATAAAAAAGTCAATCTAGTGGTTAGTTATGGGGATATTCTAGCGATATATGATGCATGAGTTTTGTTTTTTTGTTTGTTGACACATTGAATACCATGGGGTCAGTTCAGCTGAGTACATTTCAAGTGATCCAACATTTTATCAAAACACAAAGAAGTGCTTTCACTTTTATTCATTTGTGTGGTTAACAAGCTATATGTATTTTAATTTTCTGTTATGAATCTGGTCATTGTTTGAATCCAGATTCCTCTGCTAACAAACATTTTGTACTGTACAGTACTCTACAGTATTTTTCTTTTTCTTTTACTTTGACGGCTATTTTTTGTTAGATTTTGACTTAAAAGATAATATTCATACATTATTCTTTTTTTCTGAAGGTAAAGGATCTGAATATTTTTCCACAGCTGACATACATTACATGAAAGTGTAGAGTTTAGTGAGTGTGGAAGGGAGGGTGGTGTGACAGACGAGGATACTGATTCTCCCAGGAAAACAGCACCCTCTGGTGGTAAACTTCTTGTTGTGCTTTTAACCTTTTTAGGAAGCCTCTAAATTATAGCAGTTTATACTTTGAAAACACACTGTATCATAAATTATGTTAGTTTCTTCTCAAACTTTCTCTTACACACATAGGTCTACTCTTTTTTTTAACCTTTCAGCGGTTTATACGATTAGGTAAATTAAGAGGGATTGAAATCCTTTAGCTTCTCTTAATTCGTGCAAGGTAATTAGATAAAACAGACCATAAGGTAATTTCACCCATTTTCAACCATTAGGTCAACCTCAGCAGATGTTAGATAGTTTTTGTGCCTGTTTGACCTCATCGTACCTTCCCCAGTTTGCCAGCAACTGTTGGAACTCAAAGACAAAACAAACATACCAAAACAAACAGACAATAATAGGGTCCAACCAACACTAAGAGCATCTACTACTAAATCAAAACCAGTAACTGCAAATATAATTCATTTCTGTGAAAATAAATGTTCCACCAGGAGAGAGCTCTGTCATTAGTGATTCTGTATGGCAGTGGTGCTATGAAAAGAGGCAGAAATCTACGATACTAATGAATTAAAACTGTCTGTGGCTCATGTGTGTTTTCAAGGTCCTCTCTCAATCCTTTGCTAAGAGTCGTCCACAGCTGCTTACAGCAATGAAGGTAATTACCAGGGTAATTATGTTACATTCTGTGTGTGCATGGGAAAGTAAAAAAAAAAAAAAACAACCTTGTTGGATTTAATTTCTCTCTCTGTGGAGGATTTCTCCCTGGAGAGGATCGTCTCCCGGAGTTCATCATAAGTGTCATCCATTTAGCTACATTAGATGTCCACTGCCTAATGCAGTTACAGCCCACGCCGGCTGAGCCAGCGAATCCTTCTCCCTCTGTCACTCGCCCGCTCACTGGAGCACTAATTCTATTGCAACGCTGTAATTACTGCCATATCAGATTGAAGTTTGTGCAAAGGGAATTAACAGAAGATGAAGTCTATGCAGTGAAGGGGGCTGTGCGTGTGTGTGTGTGTGTGTGTGTGTGTGTGTGTGTGTGTGTGTGTGTGTGTGTGTGTGTGGAGGCGGGGGGGTGTGGAAGGATAGGGGTCATATAACATCTTCACTATCTGTAACTGGTCACCTTTTAAGACAAAAGGATAGAATGGAGAAATAAATGAAAGTCTCAAAGCACAAGAGACAGATAATAACACAAGACAAAGAGGAAGAGGAATGAAATGAGATGGAGCCATGAGCACAGCACACAGTCAAGGACAGTTCTTGTTTTGGGCTCAGTGTCTTGGAGGAGTCTAATATCTCATCAACGTGACACCACACAAACCACACTGGAGGCTTTTTCTTCAAATGAATGGGTGGGGGGGTCGGGGGTGATGGAGCCGGTGATAGAGCCATGGCGGCTCTTCTGCCATCCAGACGAGGCATCCAGGACTGCAAACGTGAGCAGGATTATGGGGGCCTGGAGACAGTGCCAACACACAGGCCAAGTCTCCCCAGAGATGGCATCATCCTCCAGGAAGGCCCTTCAGACATCCCTCGCACTGCACTCCACCTTGATTTGGTTCGGTTAACAACAAAATGGATTTATTGGCGCGATGAGTTGATTATTGAGACGCCAGTTCATAGAGAGACAGAGAGAGAGAGGAGATTATAGTCTTGTGCCGTGCTTGTGAGGAAAGCCAGTTGATTTACCATTGCCCATTGCCTCCTCTCTCAACTACTTGCACATAGACATCTCTGTGACAGATTTTTCTGTCTAAATGACAACAGTGATACATTCATTCTAGCAACTGTTAATTAGTCCCCCCCCCCCCCCGTTACTCTGTCTACCTCTGAGTGCCTGGTGCTTCTCTCTCTCTCCCCCTCTCCCCCCTCTCTCTCTCTCTGGGATTTGGCTGACCATGTTCCAAAAGCTCCTTGCACAAGGAAACACGGTAGTGTTACTGTTATCAGGCTGCTTGTTAGGCTAAGAACACAGAGCACAGCTGAGAGCACATCTCCATATGGGGACCGACGCCATGCCAGTTTTCCAATCCACCCGTACAGATGGGGAAGTCTGTTGATTTCCCTCTGTCCCCATTTACCAGGGGCTCCCCAGAGGATCATGGGAACCAGGAAGAGACATCTGCGAGGATTCTGTTGGATGAAACGTAGCATGTGGCAACACCTAAATACTCTACAGTGGTATTTGAAAAAGAATAACAACAGAGACCAACAATGCAAATCACAGAGTGGTCTCTAATCCCCGGGTACTGAATAATTCATTCATTTTAATCTCACATTTTAACTCTTTCCAGCTGAAAGGAAAGACAGAGGGACAGGTGCTGGTGCAGTGACCGTACGCCATTCAGCTTGCTTGGTCAGGTATTGATATCTTTCTATATACAGAGAAGTGAAACTAAAGGTAAGATAAAGGATTGTTTGGTGATTTCAAAACATTTGTAACATTCAGTAAATATCTTTTCATGATCTGATTGTTATTTATGCATTAAGAGTGGTTTTATCTATGGTCACAGATATATATATATATATTTTTTTTTTTACAACTATTTTTGTAAAACCATTGCCTGGTGATTGGCTAGATAATAATTCCTCTCAGTCAGGCTATAGGAAGAGCTGTTTATAGTAGGGACAATTAACCAACATCCACAAGCTAGGAAATTAACTTAAAATATTTCAATGGCCCTGTCTGAATATTTTTGATCATGACTTTGATCATGTCCATCCATAACACAGCATACCTAAAAAATATATTCAGATTTGAGGTATATACTTCGTACAGGTATATACAGTATGTATATCTGTATAGTTAGCATTAAGCAACACCTTTTATATAGCACAAAGGCATCTTTCCGTTCAAGTCCACTGATCATGCCTTGAAGCCCTTCATGGCTGACACCTGCTGGCTCGGCAAAGAAAGAGAATTTGATAGCCTGGGCCTCTTGAGGACATTGGAGGCAGTGTCCTCCTCACACCCTCAGGGCTGGCACGCTGGATTGGGTGGAGTCGGCAGACGCAGAGGGGACCAGAGTGATTTGGGAAGGTCCACAAATCGGTCCCGCTACCACCACGCAAACACAGGTACACAGGTACGCTTAGGCATCATGGAGTGGAGCAGCATGGTAGCTTTGTGTCTCCTTCTTCTTCTTAGGAGCATTACAGGGCTGAGGAACTCAAGGTAAGCGGATTGCACAATGTCCAGTAGGCTTGGCACAACACATAGTTTGGATTGGTTTTGTTCCCCTTTTGTGTTTGCACATCGTCTTTCCATGATACTTTCATGGAGATCTTATCAAACATGTATGAGGAGTCATTTTACATCCAAGGATCTAGCCACAGACTTAATGACTGAATTGCTGACAGGTGCTGTAGTCACCATGTAGAACACCAGTAGACACGATACAATAAAGTTATAATATTCCAATCAGTTAAAATGATATATGCTTGTTTTGTGTGGTATTCTCCACAGGTGCTTAAGTCCATAAAAGTGCTCCATAGCTCCATGCATTTCATTCTGCACTCAGCACTTTTTTTTACTTAAGCACCAGAGAGAATTTCACCCTATATGCTGAGAAAATGAGACATGTTTGAATATGCACACCAGTTCCACCTATCTCATCATGGCTCCCCACGAGCTTCACCTGGGGGTACCCACTGCATTGTCTGTCACCATCCTCGCCAACGCTACCATCACTGTGACAGCTGAGCTGCAGGGCGACGATGGCTCCCTGACCCAGGCCCAGAGCACCATTGATGGAGGTGACACAGACCTGTTCCGCTTAAATGAGTTTCCTGAGTAATTAAAATGTTATGTCTGCACAGAGTGCGCTTGTGATAGACTGAATGGAGAGAGAGAGAGAGAGAGAGAGAGAGAGAGAGAGAGAGAGAGAGAGAGAGAGAGAGAGAGAGAGAGAGATTTTAGGCTCTCAAATGCAACTATGTTTTGTTTTTTTCCTAGGCTCAACAGGCATTCTGTTGATTCCCCCTGTGAGTATTGTTTATTGTTGGTTATTTGTTTATTTTATGTTTATTAGTTTATTTTATGCATAACAATTCTGTCTGCTTTGCTGAGGTCAAGGATTCAGCCTGAGTTTCAGCTCAGAAAACATAAAGACATCTCATTGTTGTCCATACACCCAAATCTAATTATGTGCTCTAGCTGTGGGATGCTTTATCAGAAGACATCCTGTTTTTTTTTCTAGAGAGACATATTCCCTCATGCACTGTGTGCTTACTTGTTCTAAATTTGTATGTAAAATCGAATTTCAGATAGATGATATTACATTATCATTGAATCTCATCTACTTGAAGTAGAAAATTGAAATTGAAAGTCTGACTGTACCCTGCCTTACAGTGTTAAGTGATTGATCCTAGTCCTCGGCATGACACAAGCTTCATTCTATTTTTATATGGAAATTTTCATTGACTGACTTTTCATTCTCAAAATTCTTTTACCTGGAGAGAGAGAGGGGGTGTGCCTGAAGAATATAAAACACTAATTTCTGTGTGACAATAACACCTTTTGTTGGTAGGTTGAATTTGGGCAGATGAGCCAAAGGCTTTTGTACAGGCTGGTCCTGAAAGGATACCGGGGCACCAGGCTCATGTTTACTGATGAAACCACACTAAAACCTCGCCAAAACACTCTCTCCACACTGGTCTGGACGTCCAAATCCAACTACAGGCCCGGCCAAACTGTGAAAATACAAGTGCTATCCCTCCACTCTGACGGAACACCTTACGGAGGCAAAGTAGACCTCACCGTACAGGTGAGTGTTGTGAAATGGATATAATAAATGTATAGGATAGGCCTACAATAAGCTTTTGATTTGTGCTGAGACTGTTGCTGAGAGTATTCTTTTATATCTGTTCTTGACTGGCATGCTGCTATTGTACTGCTTGGTGAGACAGGATCCGGCGGGAAATGTTATCCAGCACTGGCGGTCTCTAGACAGCCTTCAGGGCATGGTGACTGCAGAGCTGAGACTACCACACTACCCTCCCTTTGGCATGTGGGAGATTCAGGCCTGCATGGTTGTAAGACTAAACCCCTATTCACCACAACTTTGCCATAAGCTATAAAAAGCTATACAACATAGATGCTAAGATGTAGGTCAAACACTTCCTTACAAAAGAGATATAAATGTATATCATTGATATACTGCGTGTTAGCTATATCTTCTGATTATGCAGAGTCATTTATATTCAATTTCTTATTGAGGTCACTGCGCCATGTGATCCGAGTTCATTTTCTTCACAGGGACGAAGTAAGAGTGGACGAAAGTTTATTGTGAACCCAAATGGTAGGCACACATTCCACTCGTGATCTTACAATAGTTACCATACGATTCATTTATCATTTTACTGTATGTATGTCAGCTCTTGGTACAACCAACTTTTTTGGATTCAGTGTTGTTATCCAAATCGAATTTGGATCGAATTTTCATTTTCTGTACTGTTGAATTTGAAATGTGTTTTTGTGTGTTTTTAACTGAAAATGTATAGCTCTGTTCACAGGTCTACCCCAATATGTATCTCTCCCCTTTTTTCATCATAAAGGATCAAGAAGCAATAACTTAGAAAGAGTAGATGAGGTTTCAGAGAGATACATCATTGAATTCAGCACCTTCTCTCATCCAAAGCCATCCCTGACCTTTACAACACAAGTGAGTGTATTTAATCAGAATAGAAAAAAAAAGAAAAATGGCTCTGTTGTCTTTTCCATCACTTTAAATTCTATACATTCTATACATTCGTTGATATTCTCCCTGGACTTAAGTCCAAAAAAGTGTTTAGCTTCAAGAGTTTCAGCCTGCACTAAGTGCTTTTTTTTAAGCATAACACTGGTGCTTTGTGTATTTTCAACCATAGGTAAAAATATCCAGGGTGGACCATAAGCCTCTGAGCTCAGCTGATAGAGAGAAGGGTGTGTATCTGAAGGTAACTCAGCTGAAGACCCAGCCTGTGCAACACAAGGCTTCAGGAGCCCTGGGCCAAGTTGATTCTGTAGCGGAGATGACCACACACGCTATCACACACACCCTGCCCAAGGATGGGAAGTTACCCATCCAGTTTCAGATCCATGAGGAGGCTGAGAGGATCATCATTCTGGTATGTGCCACAGGCCTAAAGTGTAAGACACCATATGCAAATGTTTGGCGTCACTCTTCTCAGCTTTCCCAGTCTTAAGGACAGAGGGCTTAGTGTAAAGCCTGCGAAGCATTATATTACTGGTTAAACTGTCATTCTTACGATATAATTAATTTACAACATATTTTACATGCAAGGCTATTTTTAGTCATCTGAAAGGTACCAAGTCTTTGCTAGTTTTTTACTATTTATTTTAAAATATCCATTAGTGTCCTAGAAATGGCAACAGAATATGATAAAGTATAGCCTGGGCCCGTCCATACTTCCTGACCCTACAAGCAAACATTGTTTATTGCCAAAAACATCTACGCTTCATATTGTCCAGAAAAGCACTGATGTGAACATGCAAGCCATCTACAAAAGTGCTGGGCAAACTTTCTTGTAATAGTGTCTACATGTGAATGCAACACTGTATGGGAACTCTGTTAAGGTGTTCTATACAACTCATTGCCTTCAGAATAACACACAGTTAAAAAAAAATGTTGGACTAAGGTAGTGGTGTGATGGTATGGTTTTTAAGCGCCCACATTTCTTTGGCAGGTGGAGTTCAGGTCAGCTGAAAAGACTCTGGTGTTGTACAGGGCATCACTGTCTTCTAGTAGATCCTCCTACATTCAAATTTATCCACCACTACAATTAGCAAAGGTGAGTAGCCTACTAATTAAAGCTATTGTAATTTGTGTGGCAGCTTATAATTGTAAAATGACTGTAATCAAAACCCTTTGACTGTCTTTGTGTTTTGGCTTCTTTTTTGGTTCACCCAAGTAGCATGTTCTATTATTTTACTCTTCTTTGCAGATTGATGTCCCCATTCAACTAAACATTGCCAGTAAATACCCTCTTAATGAATCCTACTATGTGGTAAGGGTTTCGCTTGAGTGCATCATACTACCTAAGTTACTGGAATGATAAGATTTGGGGTCGAAGAGTATCAGTATAGGCCTATATGTTTAGATTATTGTCTCAAAATACAACTACCACCAGGATAACCACAAAATTGTTGTTTTTCATCAGTGACTATTTTGGTATTTGATATTTTTTTACCCTCAACAGTGCCTACCAGGCAGTTCTGCTTTTAAGGCACTAACCCCCCCCCCCAACCCCAAGGTGCCGCTGAGGGCAAAAAACACCATTGAGCGAATATTTTTCGAGCTCTACATAGTTGCAGACCAGGAGGCTTACTACAGAACCCTTTGATATACAGATACTTTGGTGACCCAAGCACTATGTGCCCCACATGTAGGTGACATCCAGAGGACAGGTAGTCACTGCTGGAAAAGAGACATCCTCTTCTTCTGTTGTTCTCTCACCTGTTCAGTCCTGGGTTCCTGAGATCTGCTTCACTAGCTTTCGCGAACTTTCATCAGGAGAGATTCTCATGGATACGACTCACGTTCCTGTCTTCACAGAACAAGTAACTGTTTACAGATGGATTAAAGATCACAGCAATTAGACAGCAATTAGATTTGAACATGAAATGCATGATATGAATTAATTCTGAATCTCTGTTAATCTGGTTAAAAGATATTTTGACGAGCTTTCTCTGATGTTGTTATGCAAATTTGTAAGCACTCAAAAAGAAGTTAAAAGTTAAAGTTTTTAGATGCATTTTTTGGAAGGTATAAACTGGACTGACTGGCTGTAATATAGACTCTGTTGTTGTGATGTAATGTGGCTGTTTTACCTTGTAAATAGTAACTCAAGTAGTTTGGGTGGGGATGATTTCAGGTGTTGGATGACCAGATGGAGTACGAGACGGTCAGTCAGGAAGCTGAATGTGTGAGTAAAGACACATCTAGGCCTGCCCTTTCACTTCCCATAAAGCAACCTATAAAGTATGTTCAAACATGACATAACAATGTCAGGAGATTTTTATTGCATAAATGTATTTCTCTGACCAAGGCCCTGTTTTATTTAGATAATCTAGATATTTTTCATAAATGCATATATCCGTTTGAGCCTTTTGTTTACATGTAAACAGAGTTTTAGCCATCTCAAAATGATGTTTTCTAAAATACCCTCCAAAGTTGAGATATTTCAAAATGGTGGATTATGTTTAGGATTAAAAAAAAAAAAGTTTATAAAAAATATCTAGATATATCTTCTGTCACTCTTCAGGTCACTAATCTGTCTATACTGACAGATGCCAGCATTGAAAAAAGTGTGGAAATCAGAACCTCAAAATATGGTATGTGAAAATGTTAAAATTATGCAATGTACAGTATATATCATGATATAGCCTAATGCCAGTGTCATTGAGACAGTCAAATATATTGTGTAAAATACATGTGCAGTTTTGACAGTACCAAATAACCTGCTTGGAAGGTTGTACTTTATGTTCATGTGGTATGTTTGTAAAATGTTTCATTGCAACTATACAATGAGGTTGAGTGCCAGACTATGTATTTACTATGATGTGTATAATGTGTCCCTCTTGTGGTAAATGAGAGGAATTGCATGCAGTGCAGTGGACTTGTTGAGTGATGTAGGCTGCATCACAAAGGGCCCCTTAGACCTAAACCTGCCCTTGGCTTACAATAACTGCATGAATCAATGTCTGTGTAACTGATTCTGCTTATACCATTTAAGTCAGGGCTCCAAGTTAGAGAGTTATTGGGGTTTAGCCAAAGCCTCACATGCAAAGGTTTTGAAATTGTTTTCTGTAATAAGTATTTCTCTGTTACTTTTAGTGATGGGTGAAACACTGAATGCGAGTCATAGACAAGAGAAGATACCAAGTGCGGAAACCGATTTTTCAAGCTTGTGGACATGGATCAGGCGAGACTTAAGGTGAGATTAAAGGAACACTGCAACTTTTCGCCACTGTTTGAAGTATGTTTTTTCATCAATTTGATTTGGTACCATCTTCAGTTAATTTGGATGACATGAAGTCATATGGGGAAGGTTGGGTAAAGGGTGGATGGTTTTATTCCCACCAGCCATCAGGATATGCAGTGCAGTTCTGGATGGGTGGTAGGAAACCACCTCAAAATAAAAGCAAAGCTAGTTACAGCTAGCCTGGCGATGCCATCTTACGTACTTCCGCTAAGCGATTTTAGCTCCATACGTAGTCTGGCCCAACCCCCCTAGCTCTGTTTCCCTCGGTAGCTCTACGGTTTAGCCAATCAGCACACAGTTTAGAGTGATGTCTCAGAACTTGCAGCAGATTGTAGTCGAAAGCGTTTGTTATTCTCCTCCCTACTTTCGAATTACGTTTACAAAATTGGTACATGACATTAACATCCATGATCTTGAGGACTTATTGCCACTACGATGTCAAAATAGATCGTAACTTGCTAGAGATCTGTTATTACTAAACGTGGAAGTTGGAGGCTTGAGAGCCAGGTGAGAGAATATGTCAAATCCAAACGGAAACCTATTTCAATGGCATTGGGCCAGACTGTATGACGGAGTCAACAGTCGGCTTTTGCCCAGGTTAAGTTACAGCATGACATTACTAACTTTTTGAGACATCATTAGCATGTTCTAGTAGTGACAGTAAGATGTTTGGAAGGTTTTGTGTGTGTCTTTTAAAAAACTACAGAGTGTCGCTTTAATCAATTTTGTGTTTGTTTGTTTGTGGTTAGGGGGGGTGCTTGAGAGAATAAAGAATTGATAAAGAATTCTGAATACCAGTGGTTGGCCAATGGGTTTTCCATGGAGATGCGTGACTTAACTGCCTTAAATTGAAACAATACTCTCTTCCTTACATCCACAGCAGTTACATAAAAGCCACAAATCATCTGGAACCTGCAATTCCTTTCTCCTCAGGGAAACCCAAAGCAACTGTTCTGTTGGATGACCACAAATCTAACCATGTTTCCAGGCTAAAAAGAGTATGGATTTAATATTATTTTTCATGCGCATTTTTTTTTTTTTATTTATTTATTTTTGAAGCTGTCTCTTTATTGAATCCCTACACATAATCCATCACGGTGAAAATAGATTATAATTATAATGTCATTATGACACATTTTGCCATTTTCATCTTCATATTTAAGACAGCTGAAGACGAAATCCTGACTTGGTCAGTTCATCTCCCTCCAAGTATAATCAAAGGAGAAGAGCTAATTTTAGAAGTCAGACTTGTAAACCATCTCCAACACAACCGAGAGGTATGTGCCCTCAGTGTCCTCATGGTTTTAATACTAGCAGTGTTAAATGTCTCTGAAGCCCATTACTGACAGTTTTTGTTTTGTGGGGCGGAATATGACCATCCCAGTGAGAATGAACTTGAAAGATTCAAAACATTCTCGTTTTGATCATCACTCTCTTTCTGCCACAATGCCAGTGAGCCACAGTAAAGCCAGTTCTCCTCTTTCATCAGGTCATTGTTGTGGTTGAAGAGAGCCAGATGTTTGAGCTCGTCCTGACAGAAAGCGGTGCCGTTTCAATGCCAAACAAACAAACTATAAGAGTGAGAGCTCGTAGTGAAGCCTGGGCATTTTTCCCATTGCGCCCTCTGGTGGTCGGAGATATACCATTATCCATCTTCCTGATGTCACCAGAGATACAGAACAGCTCAACAGTAAATCTGTTAGTACTGGTATGTTCACAGGCATAACAATGACACTTAATGCACCTACATTTAAGTATAAAATACATAGTGCATGGACTTACTTATGTTTAGCTAGTTGTAATGCTAATATTGCCATTGTTTTGACTCGTTGTTTTGTCTTAGCTTGCAATGTTGATAATAATATTGGTCTTGTATTGACTTTTCTACCTGTAAATTGTATAGGTTATATAGTATTATGGTGGCCTGTGATATTAATATTTGGCATGCATTTATCCTGAAGCCAGAGGGGCATCAGCAGACCTTCTCCCAGTCACTGTTTCTGGATATCCCCCCAACAAGGAGCAACTTGTCCAGGGAAATGCAGTTCACACTGCCTCACGGGGTGGTGCCAAACACCTCCAGGGCTCACGTGGCTGTAGCGGGTATGTGTGTGTGTGTGTGTGTGTGTGTGTGTGTGTGTGTGCGTGTGTGTGTGTGTGTGTGTGCTATCCATCTTCACAGCTATTTTTCCTGCCTGTGCTGTGAGCTGTTCTTCTGACAAATGAACTCGGTGTTTACAACACAAAGGGGTTCAAAGCAGCTTTATTTTGCTGTTTATGCTGTTGGGCTCGTAAAGAGGGCATGAGCACAAGATGGACTCCTTTTCCTTGAGGTTTTCCTCATTCTTCCTGACTTTTTCTTTTCTCTGAGTGAGTGGTGCTGGAAATGGCTGGCTTTGAAATACATGTACATTATGCAGAGTTCTGTGGTGGGCCAATTCCAAACAGCTGCAGGCTGGCCTGTTTATCTTTGGATTGGCTTCGTACTGAGTTTGCTTTGCTGATCTTCTCAGTCTCATTTACTCTTATTTCTCTCCCTGAGTGTTGTGTTTTTTCCCTCATTCTGAGACTATTTTATCAGGTATTTAGGAGGGCCAACTATCCCATTGTTTCTTATCCATCTCTGCAACGTCTCGCATGTCTTAAGATAACTATAATGACTGTGAGTCCATGACCAACTCCATCTGATAAATTCAGTCGGACACAAATTACTTCTGATTACCAGAATATATTGTGAGATCTAATCAATCATCATGCGTGTGCGGCATGCGCTTCTCGAAGCACGGCCCTTCTTTATGGACTTTATGGAGTCATGCAAGCAGGCCTGTTAGTAAAGAGGCCAAAAACCCTGGCCTGCAAGCATCTTCAGCAAGCACGTCTCTTAAGGCATGAAGGAATGAGGGTTTCCTTACAGCACAGCTGTGCACAAGGTGGCCATCACTACATGTGCCAGAGCAGAGAGAGATAAGAAACATCCAAGGTTATGAAATAATCCCTTGGCTGCTCTACATATATTTAATATTCACTTTAATGAATAAATACTGCCAGTTAATGGTTTACCAATGTTTAGGCTATATGTTCTTTTATCTAAAGTGACAAGACACTGTATTAGAAACAAAAAGCACTTGATTAAAATTTACAATTAAACATTTAAAATAAACATTTAAGTAAAATTAGAAGCATAAATCTGTCTGTCTGTGTGTATCATGTCAGTCTTGGTGTATGTTGTGTTGCGTAACAGGTGATATACTGGGGGTCTCCATTGCAAGTCTCGGCTCCCTCGTCCAGATGCCTTCTGGCTGTGGGGAACAGAATATGATACATTTTGCTCCCAGCATTTATGTGTTACAGTACCTCTCCAAAGCTTCTGTTATCAACGAGGAACTAGCAGAGAAAGCCTTGGCATATATGAGAAAAGGTTTGTTTCTGTTGACATGCTCCTCTATCTTCTAGCTCTTGATCTGTTTATTCTAAAGTAGTTTGAGAAAGGTCACGAGGTCATCTTTTTTCCTGACCAGGATACAATCAGGAGCTGTCATACCTACGGAAGGATGGATCATTCAGTGCATTTGGACAGAGTGATTCTTCAGGCAGCACATGGTACTTTGAATGCAATGATGTAATGTTCGAGAGGGTTCTGTGAAATCAATCATTCTTATCTGAATCTCATCTTCACCTGATCTATCTAATCATTTTTTTGTATCCTGTTTTTCTCCCTCTTCCCAATTGAAGGCTGACTGCCTTTGTTCTAAGATGTTTCTTGCAGGCCCAGTCTTTCATGCAGATTGACCAAGGCGTGTTGTCCAGAGCCTTCTCTTGGCTAGCCAAGCAGCAGACCCCAGACGGGAGCTTCACCGAGCCTGGGAGAGTCATCCACACTGAACTACAGGGGGGTCTGGATGGCCCAGTGTCCCTCACTGCTTATGTCCTCATAACACTCTTAGAAGACCAGGCCAGAACGGTAGGTCAACATCCTACCCCAAAGTCCTCTTACAGTAAAATCATACAGGACAACAACATCAAAGATTTGACCAGATAGTGAGTCACTGGTGACGACGAGGTCTGTTTACAGGGCTTGTTCCCAGGTAACGTGTCAAAAGCCAAGGAGTTCCTGGAGATGCAGTTGGCCAATGGGATCTCCAGTAACTACAGCTTGTCCCTGGTGTCTTATGCTCTGTCACTGGCTAACAGTCTGAGTGCTCAAAGTGCCATCAACGAACTGATGAATAGAGCAGACATCAGAGGTAATATCTACACCAAGATTGCCAAGTCAAGTCACACAAACCATATTTTTTTCTCTCTCCTCTCAATGATAGATAGACCTATATTTATATCAGTATCTATATCTATATCAGTATCTATACTTAGTAGACAGATAGATAGATAGATAGATAGATAGATAGATAGATAGATAGATAGATATTTTGTTTACAATACATTTACATTCATGCATTTAGCTGAAGCGACTTAGAAAAAGAGGATTAACAATCAAGCTACAACACCACACAAGTAGATACCTTCCTGTCATTACGGCCTTACTGTTACATTTCAACACAGTTTAACACAACCTCCTCCAATCTAACCTAATCTCATCCAATCCAGTCTACTACAGTACATACAGTATGTCTGTCTGGTGTGTCTAGATGGAGTTGCCTTCTGGGGATCCAGAGATGCTGACCTGTCTGACTCCTGGCAGTCGTCCTCAACAAGCATAGAGATTGCTGCCTATGTGCTGCTGTGCCTGTTCAAGCAGGGCAGTATTGTTGAGAGCATAGATCTGATGAAGTGGCTGAGCAGGCAGAGGGGACCTTCGGGAGGGTTCGGCTCCACACAGGTGAAGTATGCGCACACGCACACACACACACACACACACACACACACACACACACACACACACACACACACACACACACACACACACACACACACACACACACACACACACACACACACACACACACACACACACATACACACACACACGCACACACACACACAAACAAATGGCTGCACACACACACACAGGCCTGCACACATGCCCACACGCTATGCAGTATGTTGAAACTTACTTTATAGTGCAACATATGGATCAAATCTGCGATGGTTCAACAAATTAGTCGTTTACAGTAGAGTATTTCGACTGTGCATGATTGTTATTGACTTGTTTACTTGCCTATCAGCGTTTAAACACTATGTCCAGCCTATGTTTTTCTTAACCCACTTAGGACACTGTCATTGCTCTGCAAGCCCTATCCCTCTATGCCGCTTTTAGTGGCTCGGAGGCAATTGATCTGAAAATCAAGATCACGTCCGAGGCCTCTACGATGGAAACAAGCCTCACAATAAACTCCACAAACTATTTGGCAGTTACTAAACAGCAGGTGAGTGCAGTACACTTTGAAATGATGTGTAATGAATTTACAGTAATGTTTCATATCAGAGGATATTTCAGTGATATGTACATGTTTAGATTGTTTACTATTTCAGTTACATAACTTTTTTTTGTTCAGATTGACGTGAACACATCAATTCACATCGACATTTTTATGGCGGGAAGGGGATTTGCCTTGTTTCAGGTAATTTGAAACACAACTATTTGCTTATTTATGTGTTTACATGTTTACGAGATCTGACTGATTGAATGTTTAAACATGTGATTGCTAACAGTCACCAGTCTTTGAAAAGATCCAGTGGCCGGAAATAATCCACAATCTCCCATGCAAAGGGGTAAAAATATGGAGCGGCGTGCTCCTGCAAATCATAATTTCATGCTCACCTCTTCACCGAAGTAAGATGAACGCACTGGGCATTCCAAGAGAGGCATAAGGTTAACAGCTGTGTGTGACGGCCTCCTCTCCCACGGTGTACAATAGCTTCCCTGTGAAGGGTCAAAACAAAAGGACAGAAAATTAGTAGAGGACTTGTGTACTCAGCAATTACCATCTGGAAGCAATAGGATCTCCTGATCATATCTTGGTGGAATATGATGGAGGGCGCTGGCTGTGACTGCATCCAATTTAGCAACATCAGTGTCTTTTTTGTAAAAGACTGTGTCTAAACAGCCTCTTTGGGTTTTCGAAGTTCAGAAGGACCCGAGCTCATCTGGAGAACATTTTTTTTTTTTTTTTTGTAAATGATTAGAATAAGTTCAACTGGAATGTTCCTGTTTTTCGGTCTCGCTTGCTCCTCTTCCTTTGTGCCATTGTGTTTGGGCGACGCTGTTTTCATGTGGCACTGGTGTTGAAGGACCCCCTTCAGCTGCTCCCAATAACTGCGGGCGATGATTTCAAGCTGATGCTAGAGACTGTCTGCACATCGTTTCAATTTGACTTCCATTCTCAATGCCCCAAATCCTTATTTCGCAATCTGCCCCCATCCGTCCTATTCTCATTATTCATTGTCTTCTCTGATTAAACTCCCTTTTCACAGATGAACATATTTTACAATTTGGAGAGCCTTGTTTTATCTCAGACACAAAGGCATTCCACAGGCCATGAAGCCTTTGAGCTGAAAGTTGAGGTGTCAGATGATGAAACAGACATGGACCATGTTCTTGTTTCCGTCTGCACCAAGTAAGTTTCACATAGAAAGTGCTGCCTTTGCCCAGTGCTGTAGATGTGTGACCATTGTCTACACAACATAAAAGACATAACAACGTCATGTGTAATTATTCACTTTAATTTGATTATTTGTTTTTAAATAAATGTCTCACTTATTGTTTTGTTGTTTATTTAGACTGCTGGACAGTCAGAGTATTGAACAGACAGGAATGGTTATGCTGGATGTTCAGATTCTCAGTGGATTTATGCTACGTCGGAGTGGTGTAGAGACAAACGACTTGGTGAAAAAAGTGGAGTCGCTTCCTGGTCGAGTGGTGTTGTACCTGGATTCAGTAAGCAGCCAGACAGAAAACCACAGACAAAAACATTAGCTTTTAGAACTCAAGCGGGAGTTATGAAATATGCATTTGCTCTCAGTTGTCATAACACAGTCTGTAAACAACAATCGTCTACTTTGCAGCTCGGAAAAACAGAGAAGTGTGTGGCTATCCCTTTGCTGAGAGAGTTCAAAGTAGCCAATGTCCAACCAGCACTGATCCAAGTGTTTGACTACTACGAGCCTCGTAAGCAATCAGATTTTCAAATACTATTGTTAGTGGTTTGTTTTAGGCTCTTGTGATTGTACTGTACGGTACTCTGTTATTAACTGCATTTCTTAATCTTTTTCTTCCACAGGACGGAGGGCCGTGAGACTGTACCAGTCCAAAGTGATGCGTGACCTGAAGGTCTGTGCCTTCTGTGGTGGCATATGCAATCAATGTTGGGATCAAATGGCCACCAGTGATACTGCAACTGTTCACCCAAGACACTGCGCCTTCTGCATTGTGGGATGTTTACTATTATTTGTAATCAGGTTATGGCTATGAACAGGTATTATTTAAAACACCATAAATTACCAGATTGTCTCCAGATCACATCAACCAATCCAGTAAGACACCCTCTAATAATAAGCTTGAATGCTTGAAATTATTTGGATTATTTGGAACTATTAGGTGTCTTTATACAACTCCAGGGTTAAGATAAAACATAACTATCTATAGAACTAAAAAATCCTCTACCATGTCTACACTTAACTCAACACCCCTCGTTTTAAAACAAACACAAGGATTTGTAG
The DNA here is from genome assembly GCA_027497455.2 of Sardinella longiceps. NCBI lineage: Eukaryota > Metazoa > Chordata > Actinopteri > Clupeiformes > Clupeidae > Sardinella > Sardinella longiceps. The sequence continues at coordinate 32,743,058 of JAODXP020000024.1, forward strand.
CACAATACATTTTCATACAGTGACTATTAGTGCCAAATGCTCGTTGGGTCTGACGATCTTGATTTTTAAAATTGCCTTGTCTTGAGTTTTGTTATGCATTCACTTTTACGTAGGAAATATAATCTGTTGAGTTGGTATTTATGGTCATCATTGATCCGTTTTTAGGAGGACAATTCTAGCAAGTCACATGGGAAATTAAATTTTCAATTAACTTTTGATTATAATGATTGACAGTACATGTAAATAATCCCCGCATTGATGTGGCAATTCAGATTCACACCCAAATAAAAACTAATGACTAATTTCTCCACTAAATGTATTGCTTTATTTCTTATTTCCACTGAAACTGATTTGGTATGCAGTAGAAAAAAAGTGTTTGATACTATTAGGGTGCCATTCTAAACTAATATAATTAAAAATAAATAAATAATAAGTCTCAGAGCTCTTAAACTCAAAAATAATTTGATCTGACCAGAGATAAAAACATGTTTTGATAACATATACAGTATGCCTTGCCTAACCAGTCTTTTTTTTTTGTGTGTGTGTGTGTTGCTTTTTTTTGTAGAAAGCCAACATTTATCAGTATATGCAGGGGGTTTGAAGCATCTATAACTAGTAACCTATATTGTGTTTCTCAATACATAGTTCACATCCAATCCATCTAACAGGGTCAAATTACTGTCAAACGCAAATTGGCCCATAGAGTACAAGTCTAATGTCTCCTTAATGGTAGAACCACTAGACGTCTGGGGATAGTCCCTATTTGTGGTGATACAGTATGTCTCAGATAACTTTCAAGAAATCCCACCTTTTCCACAATTTCTGAACCCAAAACATCACATATTTTAATATTGACCGTAGAAACATGAATATCCATTTTCAGGACAATGTCTCCTGATTTCCATGCAAGCAGTCTGGTCACCATTGCAAGTCCCATTGGAAGTTCAATATACAACCAACAGGCTAAACCTGCGCCATGAGAACAGATTTACTACATAGTTGGCTCACAGTCCAGGCTTAGGTCAAAATACTTTACTCCCCTGGCTAGTCCATCCTATCGGTGCACATATGGATGCTTTTGTGAGCTCCACACGAGGAATGACAGCACTTATATGGACAAACATAAATCCAGTCATGCAATGTAGGCCTGTGGTGCCTCATGAGACCAAATCACCTGCACTTCCTGTGAAAGCCTGCCTGTGCCTCTGCCATGTTGGGTAACTCACTACATATGTTGTGTCTGGTGAGATACACTACAGGCAACAATTTAGTGCCTCCCTCTGCCCGTACATATCTCAGTTTTAGTTTTATTAGTATCAAACAGGAATCAGGGTGCTTATTTGGGTGCAATAGCAGTAGGCCTACTTTGTTAAAAATTATGAGTTGTTTAACTTGGTTCATTCTGCACGATTAAAAAATATGAACTACTTTGTAGTCCCACTGTTATCTTGGGAAGCATTCCCTTTGGCATTTCTTTTAACTGGGCTCGAAATTACTCCCTTTTAATCTGGCCAATAAACCTGTAGCATCCGTGTCGTAGATGACGGGAGAGGAGAGCGACTCCCCCACTGTGCAGCAAATCAAAGGACTGTGTGCTCTGATTGGAATACAGCCTTTTCTCCCCATTAGGGCTTCCAAACGATGCCATCATATGTCTTCCCCCTCACCAGAAATGTCTCCTCGTTATCTTAGTGATCACAGGCGCTCTGATCCACTAGTCTCACACCAGCAGGGAGAGCCAGCTCTGTCTGCAACACTGTCCATGGTGCTTTAGCTTCATTCTAATCATTCCTTTCAAGTCCTGGGAATAAGTAACCAGGCTTCCAGGAGGCCTGTGTTTTCCGCTTTTCCTGTGCCACTGCGATAGGATTTCACGGTCACATGTGAACACTTGTGACATTCACACACACAAAAGATGAATACAAGCTTATTGCTTGCATTGTTAGGGTTTTATTTATATATCTTTTTGGTCAAGTAACGTTTGAAAAAAAAAATAATAATAAAAAAAAAGACAGTATCGATTAAAAACAGGTGCAAGAGGCCAGGGCACAGGCACGTGGGACTGGTAACACATCCATAAGGGCCTGCTTAACCTTGTGTGTGCGACGACCACACAGTAATCAAAGACACCATGTTAGGTAAACACGCCGCTCCCTCGGCTGTGGCGGCACGCATCTCCCAGCGCAGGAAACCATTGGGAACATAAACAAGATGGAGGGAGTGGGGAAAATGCCATTTTTCCCGTAGGAAAAGTTTTCAGACTGTAAACCCTCCCTGGCTTTTTCATTACTGATTATAAACATGTCAGACCACTTGTTTATGTATGTTGTACTCTGATCATGCAATGGTGGGGTACCCCTGACATTATAGTAAAGTCAAACATACACATTTCATCAAAACTGTGAGGCTGAAAAATTGTTTTAGACGGTGACAGTTTGTTTCATTTCTTTGCCTGAAAATAATTCTGAAGTAACAGATGGATGTCTACACAAATCAGTCAAATACTGTATTGGCAGTTTGTCATGGTTGTTTGTATTCACTGTCCTGCACATGCTGATATGGTACTGAAAGCACATTATATATTAATATAAGAATATCATTCACTCAGAGATATTTGCCACAAGATATTTATACATCTACTGTCTTTGTGTTCCAATTATATGGCAATTTTAGATCAATCAGAAATCATTATATGGAAAAGTTAGTACTGAGTTAGATACCAACTTGCAAATACTGTATACCAGTACCAACTTTGTGATTATTGCCTTCTTCAGCTAACACATAATTTCACACAATGCTGGCACACATCCTCTTATCTTACTAGTTCCTGGACACTTGGACATACTTTTTTTCAGCCTATGGTATCAAAACTAGTATAGCATGTTGAGTATTTTTCTAAGTATTTGTATGGAGACTGAAATTCTCATATCTGGAGAACACTAGGAGAAACAGCATCCTATTTACCTGAGCATTTACCTGAGCCATCTCACATTGTTGTTCATTCTGTCCGACAGTAGATGGCAGGCTGCATGGGCTTTTCTTCAGTTGAAGTCTGCAAGTGGGAAAGCACAGCCACAGCCATCAGGAAAAATAAAAAATAAAAACAGGAAATGTTGGACTGACATTTCTTTTATCTATCACCACATAATTACAAACATGACGACTGTTACTAACATTAATCTGAGGTCTACTGGGGCACTCTCCTCGAAGTTAAGCTCCTCAGTCCATAGAGAAATCAACTTCATTCTGACACAGAATGTTCACATTAGCCATGTTTGTTTGGACAGCTGCAAAGCCACATATTTCTTTAAAACGAATCTCTATCAATCAATGAAATATGTTTGTGGTATTTATTTTGATAGGCCTATTAAAATCACTGACTGCCTTTCTTTTATTGGTAGTGCTATTCTTAAACCCACAAAATATTATAAACATGTCCATAATGATTATTAAGTATTTACAATGCTTCCTAATTCCTCAGTAACAATGGAGAAAGCAAGACAGCAGCGTTGGTTGTTTCGTTAAAAAAAAAAAAAAAAAATGAAGAGGTTTACAGAATAGAAGGAATAACATTGAAGGTGTGAACTTCATTCAGTATGAATACTTCATAACATTCACATTTCTCATTTTTACTCTAATGATAAATACTAGATATTAAGTCAGAGTAAATTATTTGTCGCACCTGGTGAACTCTTTTACAAAGGTTTATTGTTTGTGTAATTGGTATTGTGTGTTGTTTGGATGTTTTCCATGACTGGCTGCTCTGTGCTAACCACTCCCTGCTTCCCTGAGGGAGGTATGCTAGCTCGTCCTATCTCACATAATTGATCCACCCATGGGGATATTAGCATCTTGTCTCCAGGTGTGAATGACCTGAACCTGTTACATAAGACATTGAATAAGACTGAATTATGGATCTCCAGAGTCAGAGCAAATACGGAACAGAGCCTGAGTGCTGTAATGCTACATTAGATCAAGTTTGAGAAGCAGTTCTGAATGGGGAGACTGTGATGAGACATCCGGAATAGCACATTTATAAGGTACAGGGGGGCTGTCATGGAACCTTGTTGTCACTACATTCCTTTCTATTCATAATGGCCTTCTATTCATGTGGTCAGTCCAGTAGGGGGTGTACTCTACTACTCCACTTCACATCAACTGCCAGCGCTGGAAGGCCTTGGACTACTTTTTCAGTTTCATTCTAAACACTGGCTGGGTATTTCAGTTGGAGAAAAAAGAACCTTAAGCCTTTGGCTCTCTTTCCCATTTACAGTACCTGCGTAATGGAGATCACGTTCTGTCTTGCATAATCCCATGATAGTGAAAATTGCATGGTCCATGTAAACTTTTGTTTGTTTTTTAAAGTAGTGCCAATTGCAGTAGCACAGGGTTAAGGAATGCAGGTTTAATTGTGTCCATTGTTCATTATCTCTTTACTACCTCTGCCAAGTGGGTAGTGTTTTCATAAGAATTTGTCTGTCTGTTAGTAACTTTACAGCAAAAGTTAGTAACTCTCCCAGTGCATTTATTGTTGCCTATAAAGACAAAGCTTTGACTGAGGAATTTCAGCCCTTATGTAATCACGGAATCATTCACAGAATTTTGACATTGAGGGTTAGGATCCTAGAGCATACATGACATTTAATCAACTTTACAGGAAAATCAAAACAAAAAGACTTTTGCTCTTATGCTACTTTCTGTCCTAATTTTGCCTAGTTAATTGACAAATGGATGAAACAATACCTAATGAATAATAGTTTATCTTTTAGTCATAATGCAGTTACGTCCCTCTACCTCTAACTATTGTATATTCGCAGTTATGACCTTTATTTTTCTGCAATAACTCTATTTCTATCATTTTCTCAAGAAAAAGAGCTCATCAATACCTTTCAGGTGATTTATATATAACTCAATTTGAACCAAAATGCCCTTTAGCTTCTCAGCCCTTGATATGTTGTGGTGATGAATTGGTGTATACACCAGAAAACCTTCAACTGAGCCAAAACAGAGGCCCAACAGTAAGTCCAACTGAAATGACTTAATCACTTAAAGAATGTGTGGCATTCTGAGGGTTGGTTCCATTCGGCCATACACTTCAGATGAACTACCATTGATGAATGATAGCCCTCTAGCGCAGTGTAAAAAAAATGCCATTTATGAAAAGAGTAAACTTGCTGTGAAATGTCTATAAATGATGTCTGTTTTTCCACATTGGACAACATATTAATCAACACTGCTGGAACAAAGCTTTGCGCTATTTGTACTGGATGATATACAACACAGGAGGAATTCCTGAAGATAAACCGTGTTTAATAACAGTTGTAAAGAAAAAAAATCCTTTCTTTCTGGTCTGAAAACTCTAATGTGGTGCAATACACTCATTCTCCAATAAGTGCTTCATTGCACTACATTTGGAGAAAAGGCGAAATGGATATCCTTGAAGCACAGACTTGGGAGCAAGCTTGAGTAAGTCATCAGCTGCATGGCTTTAACCAGAACATCCCACACCATACGGCAGGGCCCTTTTATCATGGGGATGGTGCCATGGAAAAAAAGGCACAATGTAGTCGTGCAAGCAATAATTCGATGTTAGCTGGGTCAGGTTCTTTACTGGTGGCATCAGAGTTTCTGCTGCAGGAAACAAAACAGATTAGAGGGGAAGAAACGGGAACAGGGACTTTGACATCTGTTTGGAATAATGGAACAAGATACCGGGCTGACCACTGAGACGCTGGCATCTGCCACTGAGAAGCACATGGCCTGGCTTTGTGGGACTTAGCCATGCTTGTGTGTGGGTCTTGCGTGCGTAAGCGTGCATTGGTGCACCAAATTTAGAGCTTTCCCAACAGCACCTCCAATAACTCAAATCAGAAAGCAAAACACACAAACACATTTCTGCAATCACATGAATGCAGTTGGCTTGCTGAGATGTAGGGATCAAGAGAAGAGTGAGAGGGGGTGGAAGGCTTGGAGGAAAAAAAAAACCTCCTCCAGAAGTCTTGTTCCATTGGCTTGGAGATGATGCCTCTGCTGGTTGGGCTCTGCTAAAAACCATTTAAAGGACTCTAATGCTAATCCTCTGTGTTTCCAATCTATCCCACCCAGAAAGTCTGTTTACACTAGCAGATAGGTCTGTGAATATCAGTTCAGCACCTCCGGCTGAAGACCAGGAGCCACTGACTTAGGCCCCAAAGGGGGAAATAAAGTGGACCACTGGCTGGAGCTGCTGGGATAAATGGAGGGAGTGCTGATATTAATCTCGGCATTGATGACACAGAGGAGAAACACTGAAAAGCATTAAGACGTCAGGCGGGTTTTAATGTACCGTCAAATGATGAATTGTTTATGACACCTGTGCAGGAGGAGAGAGTCAGAGGCTTGGGTGATCTGACGGAATCACCGGTTAACGAGAAAGCAAATGTCCTTATATGCCTGGTCGGACATTCAACAGACCCCTCAGGAAGCAAGTCAGCCATTTCACGTGGGCTGAGGGAGGGGATTTCTGAAATGGGGGGGTGGGGGGGATTACTTCTTTTCAAGGCCCATTTGGTTTTCCGCCAACACAAGCAGTCAGGCCTGAAGCTGCCAACAGGAGACATAGGCTTCCTGGTGTGATGGATGATGTCTGGCTTTGAGCTGGCTCTCGAATCATCACCTCAGATCTTGATGAATGTCAAAATGAGGTGCAACAGAGAGAGCCTCAAACCTGCAGGAGGGTAAGGGACTGTGGTTCCACTAAGCCATACTGATGGACACTCTACAAGAGAGCACCAGTTGGGAAGCTATGACTCTATTAGGGCTTAAATAAATAATTTAATTCCACAGACTCAAAAGGCATTTCATGGTTGTAATTCAACCCATATCTCAACTTTCAAGTTTGTCGAGTGTAGGAACAAGAGCAAGAAAATTTGGAACAACATGGAGCAAACAATAATCCAATTTTAAAGGAATTATCCATAATGAATCAACACGTAGCCCTGCTGTTTGACATTGCCAAGTGCTGTCAAAATCTATGACAATGACCAAATTTCGGGCACCGCAGATCAAGATGGCGAAACGTCAGCTAACGGTAATAGAAGCGGGCATATCAAAACAAAAATGAAATTGGTTTCATTTTGACATGCTTGCTACTGCTAGCGTTAGCTGGCGTTTTGCCATCTCGGTCTACGCTGCACGAAATTTGGTCATTGTCATAACTATCAACATCACTTAGCAATGTGAAACAGCAAGGCTACGTATTGATTCACTCTGGATAATTCCTTTAATGCAGTCGTAAATCACCATCATGGACAATGCAGACGACAACTATATCACAGTAAAGGGCCATGCACTTGCACCTAATACTCCTCCCCTTATGCTACACAGTGGCAGTCAGAGAGGATATGACATAGTGTACATAATCACCAAACTAACTGCAGGCTCTCGTGGAATCCTTGACCAGAGCCACTGGTTACTTAGTGAGCTGAGAAGCGCTCTGTTTGCATTAGTCCCTGTGCAAATATTTTAGTACAAATTTTAGACGGCCGCCACACACTTCCTTTACCACAATGGCCAATTAGGATAATCAAAAACAGGTGGGGATGGCGCATGGCACCCCTTGCCTCTCCGTGTGCTCTGTGATTGGCATGTGGGACGGAGAGAAGATTACCGCTCTGGAAAAAGTGAGGGCCCAGGCCCGCCGCCGGCGAGCCTTTTTGCCAGGAGATCTCCACGAGACGTGTCTGGTGATGGCGGAGGGGAGCTTTGTGATTCCAAGGGGCTTTGATTGTCCCGTCATGTCGGGAAAAGAAACATCAGGCCGAACTTCCCGGGGTTTAAACAGAAGTGAAATCCATACGCAGTAGCAAGGAGCGTGAGACTGATGAATGGCCTGGCTGTGAAAATAAACCCAGCCCCTCTGTTATTCCAGTGACGTATTCGTCAATGATAATGAGGACTCGAAGAAGGAGAGTAAGAAAGGGGAAAAAAGAAAGGAAAAGAAACTGGCAGTGTTTTTAGGTGAAGAAATGCTGTGTGAAAACAAATTTCCTCTGCTGGCCAGACGGATAAGTTGAGAAGCAACCCCTCTCCGTCCACCCCCCCAACCGAACACCCTCCGACTCCCACCCCTCTCCCACCCCCATTCCATAACCCATCTCATCTCTTCTCTCTTCTGTCCGGTGCCAGCCTCATCTGGGACCAATGGCTCTCGCTCGGGGGACTGACAAGGCTAGGCGTTCTGTCTAAATATTTCCTGTCACAGTTTAAAGACTTTTGCAGGATGGCGAAGAGTATAAAAGTCAGCGGCGTGCGTCCTTTTTCCACTGCCGCTTTGGCCGACGTGCCCGGGTCTCGGCACCATACCCGGTGCAGCTTGACGGATGACCACGGGGGTTCTTGGGGTGGGGGTGGGGATGGGGGAGGTGAGGTGGTTGTGGGGCTCTTCGCTTCGTGTGAGATGAAGCGCTGCGGGGCCCCATGGATTTGGGTTACGGATTCTTTCTATCCTCCTCAGGGACCAAGCACTGCTGTGAGGCAGACAATGACTCAGCTGTTTTAACCATTAAGACTATCAGTTGGGTTTGAGTCAGGGTTACTCATCAAAAGATTCCACTTGGTAATGCCTTTGTGCTGGCGTGTGTGTGTGTGTGTGTGTGTGTGTGTGTGTGTGTGTGTGTGTGTGTGTGTGTGTGTGTATGTTGAGACCGATGGCAAAAACAGTTGTCTGAATGGATCTTGGGAGCGTGTATGAGATTTACTGCATGTAAAGAAAATGTTACAACACAGCACAGACTACGTTCTATAGAGCAGGCATGAAATCACATGGTGCCCTGTTTTCCATTTGGCTTTCCTCAGTGGCTTTAGGTCTTTTGTTAGGTCTTTTTAGTCAAACAGTTTTGATTGAAAAAAAAAACAAAACAAAACAAAACAAAACAAACTCCCCTCTACATTGCAACAGCTACATTGCATCTAATAAACAGGTATTTTTTTGTTCATCTTACAAAGCAGTCATTCCTCAAATATCCTTTCACATGAGAAAGAATTAAAGCCTAGATACCAAAACATTTTTTTACAAGATGTTTCAAAATGTTTCAAATGTACAAGATTTGAGATAAACAGAAAATTTGTGGTAGCCTAACTTCATTTCACGCAATACTATTTTGACTGTCTGGATTTTAAACTCCCAGGCTGAGTGTGTGTGCATTTATGAGCCCAGAATCTCCAAGAAGAAGGAAGACTTCTCACATTTTTATGGCCAGTGCTTTAAGAAGTGGCATTTGAAGTATGAGTTCTTCTTATCTCTCCAAAGAATTTCACTTACGTATATTATTTTAGGCTGCTTGTAGCAAAAGTGGCTTTTAATGGCTTTAACATTAATATTATTTTACGTAAGAACCCAGACTACTTTCAAGCCAACTATGTTCAACAGCGTCACTATTTCAGCAGACTATGGTAATGTCTTTCCCATCCTACTGATGTGATCAGACAGACACAAACACACATCATTCACACAGACCCTCTATAGTTAAAAAACAAATAGGAAACATTAAAATGAAACCATGCACATTTTATAGAGCATGCACCATGTAATTTTGGTGTCAGTACATCGGATGTGTTCTATCGGGAATCCCATTAAGTAAATAAACTATTATTAACCTTTTCGCTGCAAAGCAGTTGTGCTGGAGTATTCTGGAGAATTATGACACAACAAATCTTTGTCGTTTTCTTCTCAGTGTCAACCAAGGATCGTAAAATACCAGACAGTGCTCCAGATGTTTCTCAGTGTGGTCTACGTCCTAGTTCCTTGTCTGTGTTAACCTATTCATGGTTATCCCCACATCAACAATTTTTGCAAATACCTGTACAACATGCCCAACTCAAAAGTAGCACGATGCCAACACAGTTAGAGACTCAAGCTAACAGTTAAGTAACAGGTTTTTATTTTTTTACACCATGTGTAATATTACAACATAATTACACAGGAATTGAAGTTGCTATGGGCCTCTGATTTCCAGCCACATGAGTGCATTACGTAAGACTTTATGGTGCCAGCTATCATTATTAGTCGATTATTATCCTAAATTGCTTCAATCATCATCTTAATAGCACCTTTAAATTGGGATTATTTTTCTGGAAGGTCTCTTCTTCACCCCAGCCATCACTCTAGGCGGCATCACATGGGAGAGGTCAGTAGTTAACAGCAATAGCAGCTGTCTGTGCTTTCTGAATAGTGTTTCATAGCTGAGTCAATACAGGCAAACCGTGACATGCTGGGCCATCATTCACGCCGAGGGCAGGCTCAAACAGTGGCTGCAGTGAGGAGGGTTGACGTAGAGGCCTGTTCGTGCAAGCGTGACCTCCCGCTGTAAGTCAGCCAGACATGGCACTGTAGATGATTGAGGGCCAGAGGGATGGACACTCCCCAACTGGGGGCACCAAGGGTCAACGAGAGACCATGCCATGTCCATGCAGGCTCCCTCACGTTTTTTTTTTTTTTTTTTTTTGTGACCAAAGTCATCAAGCCTTTCGTTCACCTTGAGGTGCATGTGTTTCCATCTCAAGAAAAGCCTTTTGGTTCCCTTCCTGGAGAAGAAACATGCCAGAAACAGAGAGCCTCGTCTTGAAATATGCATCCTGAGGAATTTTCTTCTGACACGCACTTTACATCTGAAGACCACATGAGCGCTGATGTCTGCCTATCAAGTCCATACGATTCTGGGAAAATAAAAGCCCTCTCTCGTCTATATTTTACAGTGTGTTAGCAAAATAAAGAGACATTACGCACACAATGACGTACAATATGTGTTTATACGGCATGTTCAAAGATGCTGAGAAATGCTTTTAATACTTGGAGATGTTAATTTTATCGTCTTCAATGTAACATGAACTTTGTTCTTTACATTTATGATCAACCAACTGCCAAATAAACCATGTGTACTTGATTTGCAGCCAAACCACATTAAAATCATTCATTATTATAGCTATGTGTTGACATTGTTAAATTCATTATGGCAACAATTTAGGAGACAAACCACACATTATATCATGATCATCTGTAAGACAAAGGCATCAAACAGAGTGACTATCACAAGAGGGCAACTATTTCAAATTGAAACAATCACACCAGTATGCTAAATGCAAAAATAAAACACAATCACCCGTGTGTTAAATAGCTAATATGACAAGATCATTGAACAAAATTGTGCTGCCGTCAATAGAGAAGAGTCCAGAAGATGCACTCAAATACTTTGGCCCTTTTCCTGATTGACAGTGCTCTGCACCATTTCACATGAACCGGGATTCAGCAAATCTCCCAGTGCAGAGGTCACACAAGGTCATCCCATTGGGGAAGAGAAAAAAAGAGAAAAGCCTTTTCATCTCTCCAGCTGGAGTCCCTAGGCCTGAAGACTTCCGTGTGTTGTTATCCATCCTTAAATCTTCTTGTGAGGGGCTCCCACTGAAGCGGATGAGAGAAGCAGAAAGTGTAGCCAAAAGATGTATTGAGGAAGAGAGCAAAACCCTCTGTAGATCAGCAGCAGGAGGGAGACAGAGAGAGAGAGAGAGAGAGAGAGAGAGAGAGAGAGCATTATCTTGTCTAGACGACCACTGATGTATGACACTAGACTGGTCAAGGAAGCCCCAAGGGGGGGCTTTCCATGGGTTTCTCTTAATCCAAACACACACACACCACCACCACCACCAGCAGTAGACATGACGGAGCCTAAGCCAAGAGTGACTGGGGCTTGAGTCATGGAAAAGTGGGCACGGACAGTGGTGGTGGTGGTGGGAAGGTAATTGGTTAATTGGAATGCACTGCATGTTTGCTGGGTGAACAGAAACCAGAGCGCTCTTTGGGACTCGCATGTCCACACTCGCATCATGTTTGCCAGTTGTTGGGAGTATTTTTTTCTCTCTTTACCAAGACGATGGGAGCTTAATCTAGCCTCACATTACTTGTTTAATCACAATTAGGGAACAACTAGTTTTGTGGAGCATTTCACAGTTTGTGGTTCAAATCTATTCCCATAATTAACAGTCTTTAAATGGCTACTACTGCTGTAAACGGATCTGACCACAATACCCCCCACTACTGTCTTTAGGAAATCTGTAAGTCCCATCACTTGTTCAGTCACAATTAAGGAGCAACTTGGTTTTGTGGAGCAACTTTATTTCACACAAATTAAGGTTCAAATTTGTTCTCGTAATGAACAGCCTTTAATTGTTTGCTACTGCAGTAAACTGATTTGACAATAATGCCCCCCAGCACTGTGTCCAGGAAATCAGTCCGTTAAAAACATACCAACAGCTCAACCACTGTTCAACCACTGTGCAGCAGCAGCACTGCCAACCACTTTTGCAGAGAGAAGTGAGTAACAATGAGACCATTTTCACACCTACTTTTGGACTGGTGGAAATGTCAGACAGACATTTGCCCTGAGGGGGCAAGTTGAGACAATGTCGTCATCCTCTAAATCGCACGCCAAAAATAAGTTGTGATGTCAACTCTCTCATTTTCCCCATGTGTCTGAGTAGATTGATTCTTGAACGCTGTTTGATTGCTTTTGAAGTGGTTTCATATGCCTCCCCCGCTTACCATTTCCCGCTTACCAGCTGGTTTAAAATGATAAGATGATAAAACAGAAAATTTAATAAGGGGGTGAATGAATGAATGAGAGGGTTTTTCAACATGGCTTTTTAAAGCTGCAGCACTTGGAAACTGCTGACTAATGTACAGTTTGCATGCTCACATATTCATGCACACACGCCACACACACACACGCCACACACACACACACACACACAGACACACTCTCTTCATATACTCCATTCTGGCATGCATTATCCTAGGGATATATATAACAAAAGTGTGACAATTTGTTAGTGCTTTGGTTCTGAATGGAAAAAGACATTGTTAATGGGATAGCATGTGTTTGGCTTAAGTTTTATGTCCCCAAATCCCAGTCCCTGTTCTACCCCCTTATTTTCCTAGATGCTTCTAACAGAACTACTCTAGAAAATGTCAGACGAATCAGAGCCCTCTAATCAAATGTAATGGAAAGCTGATGTCATCATCAGCACTTGGAAGTAGATATTAGCACGGTTTCACCATTTTTCACATGTGGCTCAACGTCAACGTTTCTAGACGCATTACAATTTAACGGCTTAGACGTGTCGCGAAATATGACTAGACATTGGGGTCGTCTGGAAAAGTGTGTAACCTTATCAAAGAAATTAATAGATACTCTGATGATGAACACCCTTGACTGAGCTGTTGGATGACTGTGGAATTCCTCTCTCAACTACAGTGTGTTCCCTTCCAGGCATTTAAGAAGGTGATAATATACCATATCAGTTTGCCAGCACATTTTGCGGTTCACATTGTCTGCCAAAGTCACCCTGTAAACACATGATAAATATCGTAATGTTTTTCCCGGAATACAATGCATTTGTTTCTGATTAGATTTGTGCAACGCTGAACTTGGCACTCCACACTATTAAAAAATCTGGACGGAGGATGTACCAAACTGTAGTCATCCTGTATGGAACCCTTTCTCTGTACTCTCTACAGCATTGTTTGACAAACTGGGGTCCGTGGCACATTACCAGGGGGTCTGTGAAAAATTGTGCTACAAAAATAAGCTTGTCTTATAGAAATAGAAATACTGCCAATCTACTTTCCTTGGGCATCAGTAGACCTACAGAAAACCACTTCTGCACTGTCATATTTTGCCAAATGCAATTACATGCCTATTTATAACTTGCTGTTGCATCTGAAAGAACAATAGCTATATTTTTTTGCGATCAAGAGGGGTCCTCGAAAAAAACTTTGGCTCCGAGGGGTCCCTGGCCCAAAAAAGTTTGAGAACCCCTGCTCTACAGTACATACCCACCGACCAATGATGGTCCTGGGTTTTCCACAATGGACCCTATGGCTTTCCCTTCAAATTCTTTCCGAACCAACAATGCAAATAGAGCTCATACATCTCACTCTCTCTCTCTTTCGTTTTTCCACTTGTTAAAGTGCAGATCCCGTGTCGTCGGATCATTTCCCTAAAACAATACAGTGACCTGCCGAGTCAGCACTCGCAGCCCGAGCGTTCTGCTTCTCTCATCACGTCATTTTATGGGCTGTTGGAGGAGGCTGCTCAGCGCAGAGGCAAACCTGTGTTTGTGAGTGCTCGCGAGAGTGAGCCGGACGTGGTCTATGGGAACACACTGTATGTATGCATTCTCTGGGGAGGCGTGCTGAGTGCTATGTCTGTGGCTTTTTGCGAGTCTGAACAGTAACATGTTTTTCCCTTCATCACTGTGTTCGTCTGACAATGTCTGACTCGCCTCCAGTCCAAAAGCATTTTTGTTGTTAATCATCACAGTTTGGACAAGCACAAGGAAAACTGGACTTCTGTGTGTTCAGCTTCTTAGAAAATCACAGTTGACTGAAACTCCACAATGAAAGTTTGACTGTCGCCTAAGGTTTCAGTTTTCCGTTGTGTCCTTGTACCCCAATTAGTGCTTCCCCGCTAAAGTGACATGGAGGATTACTAGCATAGTACAAAGAATCACTGGATGCCCCAGATATGTGCCCTTCCAGGGAAGACTGGGCCCTAGGAGACCACTTCCAAGACAATGCAAGTATGGACTCGCCATAAGGCTTACAGTGCAATGCTTGATGGGCCAACTGTCATTTTTGGGCTGGGTTATTATTGAATAAAATCGTGGTAGGCCTCTATGGCCAAAAATGCCCGGAGCCTTTCTTGGTCCCAGTCCAGCCCTGCTCCACTGCATGACTGACTTTTTAATGCATGCGCAACAGTTGGTACATAAAGCATCCATTAAAACAATGACTGCACCAAGCAAGCTCTAGGGATTTAGAGACAAAAGTCAAGTGAAATCAAACCCACTGAGAAAAGGCGGCACATTTATCTTGGTCTTTGGTATTTTCGTTTATCTTTAGTGTGTAAGTGGATGGGGCGTGACGCTCATTGGGAATAAATGGTGGTGGCAGTATAGTGACTACAAATATCCCAGGATCAGTCCTGTGCCTGAACTAAATGTCTGATGGGGTTCACTTGGCTGAGCTCCTGGGGAGGGACGAGATTTTCGGGAAACCCTCGCCTCATTGTGTTTAAGTAATAGCCAGCTGTCTTTTGGGGGAAGGCTGTAAAAGTTGTGGGTAAGCTGTGAAACGGCAGTGTTCTTGTTGGGCTACCAGCCCTGGGTGACGTACCGGGTCACAGGCATGATGATACGGTCAGCTGTCTTTGATTAATGCCCTGGCAATCTTTCAGCAAATCTACCGCTCCAACTTTTGGAGAACACCGCAGTTCCAGGTGCATGTTTTTTTTTTTTTTTTGTGTGTGTGTGTGTGTGTGTGTGTGTGTGTGTGAGTGAGAGAGAGAGAGAGAGAGAGAGAGAGAGAGAGAGAGAGAGAGAGAGAGAGAGAGAGACTAAGCAGCGTCATCATGTTGGTGGATTCCGTGGGGGGCGGGGGTTCATTCATGTGCTGGAAAATTTGAGCATGGCTTCATGTATTCAAGGAACCATACTGATTTTAGTGGTTTCTTCTCTTTACAGTCATTTTTGTCTCTCTCTCTCTCTCTCTCTCTCTCTCTCTCTCTCTCTCTCTCTCTCACACACACACACACACACAAATGCACACACACACAAAGGTGGAAGTAGTGAATTGGATTGGTTTGATTTGGTTTGTCGCCCTAAATTGCAGCACCAACAGTCGTGCGACTGTTTTGTTTGGCCAACAATTGTGCTGGGTGGCTGAGATTGTCCAGGGAGAGTGTTTCCCTCCAAGAGGTGTGCCGAAATCATAAACACAGCCCTGCCTACAAAACAGCCTGGTGGTTTCTGCTCAGTATACCTGAGAATTGGGCCATTTTGGAGCTGGCAATGAATCATGGACCACACACATTCAAGCACGTGTTTTCACACATATGCACACAATACACACAATCTCCTACACACATTCGCACATGTTAATGTGTATATAGTTGCCACACACACCCACACTGCTGATACAGCTTTCTATCGTAAACCAGGGGAGAACATACCTGTTTCCCATCAACCATTTCAGTGACGTAACACTTGCAAAGAAATCATGTTGGACAGGAGGATATAGTCATACTAGTGGAGAAATTATTGCAGATTAATCAATTACAATTAAGGAATAAGTGTGAGAATGAAAATGAAATAGAAATTGATGGAATGCCTGCGCACTATCGTCACATTCCGAGTCAAATGGGATTTGCATAAACAACAAATAATATCTTTAACTACATTCAGATAGCTAGACTACAAATGCGTGTATCTCCATGACTGGTTATCCCATATAGTACATCACAGTAAAGAGATCTCTCATATTATACTGTACAGTACATCAAAGTAATATCTTATATTATACCTTACAGTACATCACAGTAATATGATATCTAATGTTATACATCAGAACCTGCCTGAAGTCCTTGAGATGATAGATATGGAAGTAATAGGAAAGTAATAGCATTCTCTCCACAGAACCTCCCATGCACTGGCTACAGTATATCTCCTGAGCTCTGATCACTGACTGGAAATGCCTGACAGAACTGTAGCATATTCTGCAACACATGCGCACATATGGGAAAGAATTATGCACACATCTGGGTTGTGTAAGAATAAGAAATTACAGGAAGAAGCAAAAGCCTATTCAGGACAATCTCTCCCCACTATTTCCTCTGATTCCAAGACTGATTCCCCTGGAATAGCAGTTAAATGCAGGCAACTTTATGCACGATTTAGTTGTTTAACTTTTACTGGTTGCGCTCCCTTCCTAGTGCATAGTTTGTTGGGTGTCTGTTCTGCTTTAGACAGTTAAAGCCCCACTATCACTGAAAGCAAATAGTTGGTGAGATTGCTCGAGAGCATTTTATTGTTCAGTGGCCACACAGATGCCGTGGTTTATCATGCTGGAGAAACAACAAAGCCAAGTTCGTAAAGTATTGGTGAATGGAACCGAAACACTTTATGACACTCAGGCCTCTTGTAAAAGCATAGCTCACACTTTTTTCCCATTGCAAAATAAACACGTTGTCATCTTTGATATGAAATATTACCATTCCTCTGATGCTAAAGCACCAAAATTAGTAAGCTCTGAAAGACGTTTTAACCGTTTTCCTTGATCGCCTTTTCAGACAAATTTAAATATATAGGCTTGGTGTATGTGAAGAGTGAAACTGGAAAGTTTTCATTAAGTGACTTGTCATAGAAGTGAATGAGAATGAGCAGATCTACACTGGAGCTGGAGTCAAGTGTGGTCTGAACAGTGTTCGCCAAGCTGACAGCTAGCCTACAGCACACAGATCCAAATGCATGTGCATACATGCTTTTTCCAC
The DNA here is from genome assembly GCA_027497455.2 of Sardinella longiceps. NCBI lineage: Eukaryota > Metazoa > Chordata > Actinopteri > Clupeiformes > Clupeidae > Sardinella > Sardinella longiceps. Next base: position 32,760,418 of record JAODXP020000024.1, read on the forward strand.
CCCCAACTTTTTAAAGGAAAGTTTGGTGGCTCCAACAACAAATAAAAGCCTGATAGCACTCAAAGATGATATTAAAGCTTAAAGCTTTTGGTAATGTTTTTACAACTTTTTTCACACATCAGTCAAAAGCAAAAAAAAAAAAAAAAAAAATCAAACAAAACAAATGATCATAGTAGTTCAGTAGCCTAGTTCAGAGGACACTGTGGTCTTCAGAAAGCAATATGCACAGGTCCACAAAGTTTAATCCAGAGGTTTTCTGGTTTGTCCATACGGTGAGAATAAAAATAAATAAATAAATAAATAATACATTTAAAAATATATATTTTTTGTCTACCAATGAACAGTAACCACTAGGTGGCACTAAACCTCTGCAAAGCCAGTTTCTAATTCTAGTATGAAGGTAAGCGACCCAAAAGCCATTCAAACACTCTAGAGCCAGTGATTTCATTTCAAGACACCACTTCCATTTAAGCTCTTTGACCCCCCTGTTCACAGACTCTGCCTTGCAATTCACCTTCAGCTTTCCCAGACACAGAGAGACTCTTTTTTCCCCAATACATCATCTCACCTGGCCATGACCTCCTGGAAACTTAATACCTTTCATAAAGGTCAAGAGGAGCTCAGGCCGTCATGCAGGCCACTGGTGTAATTATGTGAGAGGTGCCCACCACTCTTTACCTGATTAAAAAGAAAAACATCGCTATTATTGGTGGGGTAGTGTGGTTAGCCCAGTGCTACCCAAAAATTGTAGGAAGAACCCCCCCCCCTCCTTTTTTTTTAATGATGGTGTTCTGGTACTTGCAGGCTCAGTGACTCATAGTCGTTTATCCACAGCTACATTTTTGGTACTTGTTAAATGTCAGACTTGACCATAATTTAATTTAGTACTTACAAAGGACCAAATAACTCAATCTAATATAAAAGCATTGTGAGAAACAAACAAAAATTCACCCCTTATTAACCCCTTAAGTATTTTTTGTTTCGTTTTTTTTTATTTTTCTTTCCCTGTTCCACATTTTACAACTGAGTCATACCCTATGCATTATAGCGAATTCAGCACCTGGCTTACTACCATACCACAGCAGGGGATCTTCACACGTTTCCCTGAGTCACATCAAACTTTGAATGTAGAGGTCTGACATAACACAGAGCTCCCTCAGATGAAAGTGTTACGCCGGTGGCAATGGACGATCAGTGCAAGTTGAGAAGGTCCAGGACTCCCCATATGCACTACTAAGAGGACTAAATGAGAGGCTGATGATCAGATAAATGGGCCTAGGGTTAGATGAAATTATTTGTGAACAAATTGGTCCGAGGCAATTATATTCTTCAGAAAATCAGTGCTAGCAATTTAGTAAATGACAGGATAGCCCAAACCGACTAACCACAATGCTGTACCATCATCAGCAGTTAAAACAAACCAGTGCCCTCCCTGCTGCATCACTGAACTAGTGTATCATTTAGCACTGTCCCCACACTTACATTGGAGACTGTAACTGCGGTTTCCCATCCTCAGGAGGAGTTCAGGGGTTCACGTTTCTCTACCGCACAACACTACACCCACAACACTTTGTGATCTAGAAAGATCGGAAAATGACTGAAAATGACACCACCCTAACTAAAAAAAAGTAAAAGTGTTTGGGCTTAAAAATAACATCCCATATTCCTCTCTTAAATGCAAACAACACCCATTCAGGCCTCAACGAATCCATCTGAAAGACATACAGCCAAAAATGTTGAATATAGACAGGATGGTATATTAAAAGCCTATATGCATAACTGGACAAATAAATCTAACAGTCAGCGTTCTAATGTCTGGGGCACTTTGTGTGGCGCTAGGAATAATGATCTCTTGACTGGCTGCAAATACTGTAGAGTGTCAAGGTCTTGGAAATGGCAGCTACATTAATGAGCAGTGCATTACAAGTTGAGGACACTTTCATTAGGATAATACGCGCCAGATTTAAGCTCTAAATAGTGGAAAAAAGATTCCAGAAATTCCAGGCATCATAATGAGCAAATAACGTCGACATCAGTGTAAAAACTGTGATTTTATAAGACATTATTGTCCAAAGCAAGAAATGAGGTGATCATAATACATTTATGTTCATGTGTTTCTGTAGTACAGTAGACCATAAATAGAGCCTTGGTATGGATTCTGTTATAGATATAACAATGTTATGTAATCTTTATAACATAATCCATATCCAAGACTCTATCCATGGTTTATAGAATCACAAAATAAAATCAAATAAATGTGTGCGCTACATTAAAAGGCTGAGGGCTGCAAAACCGCAAGGAGAACAAATATTACAGTAAGCTAAATCCTAAGCTTGTTTTGCAGCGCTTCTTCAACCAGGCCCTCTTGTCCTCCAGGTGCAAACCAGATATGGATGTCTGGAGTACTGGCACCGGCCCTGAACAAACAAAACAGGAAGCTTTTCCCCAGCAACTGAACTCGCATCAGTGCTCAGCAAAATGTGACATTTGATATGTTTCTTTGAGAAACCCTACCTGGCAAGCTCGCTGTCTGTACAGCTTTGGATAAGAAAAAAAAGATCTCTTTGATTTGTTTGTGTTTCCTTTCAGATAGTGAGTAAAATAGAATGAAAAAAAGGAAGGAAAGAAAGAAAACCAAGCAAAAAAAGAGAGAAAAGATAGAAGAATGGGAAGAATTACTGAGATTTTGTAATTTGTTCCATTCACCCATATTTAATTCCGAGAGGAGCGAAAAAGACACTCCATTCTCCCTTTATGAGGCACCGAGGCAAACACACAAATAGTCACACAATCCAAAATAATGAGGGGAAAATCATCTCTGACATTCACCCCTGGCAGTGAGCTCTTGTGACGGCTAGACAGTCAACAGCTGGGACACTTCGTCATAGTGATGGTGGCCATAATCATTCCACAGCCAGGAAGACATGTCAGTAGGGTGGGAGGAATTCCTCGCAAAGAAAAAAAAAAGAAAACCTACAACTCAAAGGCAGCATTGTCCAGTACAACCACAAAAATCACTGAGTCAGGCCTAACAAGCCCTCTCTCCTTGTGTCAAGTATACTGTACCAATATCCCATTCATGCCCAAACAAAAGAGGTCTACTGTAGTTTCTCTTCAAGTCAGAGCACTTTGGTGATCAGGCTTTTGCCCCTGAGTGACCCGTCTAGTGAGGTATCTCTGCCTTACGGATATATTTATTACATATTGCTTGCATTGTAACGCTTCGTTGAATGTCGAATGACAAATATCTGCGCTGCCCACAGCTTCCGCGTCATCCTGTGCACCAGCGCAGCAGATGACCTGCCCAGCGGACCGTTACCACTTATTTAGGCTCACCTAGCTAGCTCACCTAGCCTTCCAGCTTCCCAATGAAGCGCGGCCAGTTGGCCTCAGAACAGAACAGCCTGTTAAAAACATACATCTTTCTTCTACTCTTGATATGAGAGTAGGGAATAAATAATGTGTCAATGCTTGAGCTCTGCTTACATCCATGCTATGCTCTTATTGCATTTTCCTTTGATGATGGCACATATTTTTTTTATGTTTTTAGGCAATCTTTTTCCTCTGTTTCCTGTATCAGATTCATTCAACACATGATGTTGAATGATGTTGAATCATTCAGATTCATCAACACATGATGCCACAATCACTCAATCCAATGTTTAAGATTTGGTAAACATTCAGGATTAGCGTGCAAGCAAAACGGACTTCTGTTTTGAGTCTGCGTACAGTAAGACCGCAAATACCTTGCTGGCCTGTAGCTTCTCATCACCGTTCTCATCAGTCAAGTGGAGAAAATGGTACTAATTTCAGTGAAGCATCAACACTCTGTTGGGGTGCTCAGGAAGCAGTGCAGCTATAATAAGCTCCTTAATGGTCATCAACATCAGCAGCTTTGGCTCTTTCAATGAGGCGAGGATAATGTTTACAGTCCTTTATGACCAATCAACAAGCTAATTCCAAATATTTACAAATCCAAATTTTGGAGAATCAGGATGTTTTTCCTTCCCTTTCCGAGCCATTCTATAAATGAGCCTGAACCTGCTGACAAGTAAAGCAATTGCTTTACACCTCAGTCTGTGATTAAAGCAAACTGATGATTCTTATCTTAGCACATTTCTTTTTCCAAGTGCGACCATGGGAACAATGAGCAATACTGATACCGTTTGAGCAACTGACAGCATCACAAAAACCACCAGGATTTTAACATCATGTAATTGAAACCATGCCAGTGGGAAAACTATATTCTATTTTGTCCAGTAGTAAACTAAACATGAATCATAAAAAAAGCATGCATCTATATTTGGTTCCATGATATAGTCTTGGTTTTCTTTTGAAGTCAACCACAATTGTATTATTTATTGTGAATTATTGGTGCATTTCAAATTCTACATGTATCATAATCAACATATAGGCTACACATAACCATAACCATATGCAGCTCTTTAACGGTTTTATGTGCTCTATAAATATACAGTCGCTAGTAAATGTATGAATTCTTCCAGGGACCACTAACCCAGTTTCTGACTGTATGGATACATTCAGTTGTTCTTATGTGCTAAGTCCTGAACATCTTGAAGATTTGATTTGGGTTTGATGATGGGGGCTGAAGAGGAATGTATGAGTATTAGATACCTTTTTTACTTTGATACAATTAATTATTGAAATATAAAACCTTATGGTAATCTCATTTCACTTTCAGCTAGGAAAAAAAATAAACTTTTGTCCAAGCCTTTGATATAAATGTAATAAGACATATACTGAAAACAGACAACAAACATTCCTTCAACAAGATGTCTTTTGCACAGTTCCCGGCACTGTCCAACAACATAACAGAACCTGAGGCTGTTACAAATGCAGCCACAAGACCCTTAGAGGTACCAATAGTTGATGTTTAGCCAAAGCCACTCCTTAACTCATCTGAGACAAGCCTTTAGAGAAGGTATGTTTTCACTGGAAACACCACTGAGGCAAAGTAATATAAGCAGAAGGCAAAAACTTATAAATAATGAGAACAGGCAAAGATGTCTTCTGGAACCTTACATAACAGGGCAAAACAGAAGTAAATTTTTCCCATCTCCATTTTAATGGCCCAAAGCGTAAGTCATTGGCCATGCTTATTTTGTCTTCCTTTAGCTAGCTGTGAAAGCATGTACAAGAATTCATCCATAAACACAGGTCATGGACTGTAGACTTGGTCAGAGATATCTTGTGTAAGACTACGGCTTTCACACTTTTCACATGTGATTTCAGTAGTAGTAAAAGCAAAGTAGCAAAGTGTGTCCTTGTGGCCTTCATAATGTCAAATATACAGAATTTAGAAATGTATTACTTTGTATTTCACTGTTAATTAATTATTAATTAATATGAATTAGGCTATTATTGTTATTGTTGTTGTTGTTGTTGTTGTTGTTGTTGTTGCTGATGTTGTAAAGATGAGCTAGGAGATCAAAATCGTGTTGAGCAAACATTTGAGGACAAAGTGTTTCAGCAAAGTTGGCATTGTTACAGTAATGCTACATATGTTAAACCAACATTGACCAGTGATGCATGATGTAATTCTCATAATATATGAGGGAATTAAGGATAAACTGAGTGATACCCTATAGCAGAGGCAAAAAGTCAGTCTGCGCATTGCTAAACTTACCCTGGCCCCCATCCAACACAAAGTTTTCTGACTTTTCTTCTTCAACACTCCCTTCATCACACCATTTAAATCACTCGGAATGACTAAAACCAACAGAGAGCCTTTAGGTAAGATGCTAAATACTGTCATATTTCCATCCACATTGCTTTGGCTTGCAAATGAAATAGCAACACATGGCCAGGTTTCTTTCTGAAGGGGCAATTAATCTTGTCTTTTACACATATTTCTAAAGACGCTTTCTGTCTAGTGCAATGTACTGTACAGCCTCTCTAAACCATTGTTTGGAACTTCATGTCTTTGAATGTCTTCATCGCATTTGCTGTTATGTAATAAAATACTAAATACTGAAACTAAGAGTTTGTGTTGTAGTGAGCAAATTCATTAAAATGTTTCCCTAAAATTGTAATATTGAAGGTGTAGATGCCAAGGGGTAACTGTAAAATGGCTCAATTTCTCTACCTTGTGTCTCTTGCTTCTTATAACAACATGGAGAAACCATCAATCAGCCTTCGTGTTGTTCCTGAAGAAAAACAAACAAAACAGAATTGATGTAAATCAAGTTGTACTAGACAAACAATATAAAGTGTCAAACTCCCATAATTCATACAAGCAAGGCAGAAGTTTCAAGTTTGGCATCACTTAACCAAGTATCAATCACTCACTCAAGCATCAATCAAGAACAATCTTACAATCCCACTTTACATTTAACATCTGAAGATGCTGTCAGCACAAATTCAAAAGAAAACTGGTGGGTGAATTATGTTTCATCGGGACAACACTCAAATTATATTATTACCAGATAGAATGATTCATAAATCATTAAATCTGATATGTTCAGGCAATTCAACTATGCTTATTAATTACATTTTGGCTCACCACTACAACATGAAATTGGAGGAACACATGCTCAAGCAAAATCTCAAAAGACTTTAAAAAGGCTCACTTAGCAGGGGGTTAAATACCAAACTCTACAATTTTGCACACAAATTTACATTACTCCATAACGAGTGAAACCTCACTTGTGTGAAAGTTCACTTGAGTGAAAGTTCACTTTGAGCTCTGTGAGAGCGGTGTGGGAGGGTATAATATCTAAAACAGGCATAAAGGTTAAATGTGGGGCACACACCTGAGGAAATAAAACACAGAGAGATAAGATTTTCATGATAATGAATCATATTAAAAAAACATTGCCATATCTAAATGGGTAATTGGTAACAGGCAAAATTGATAGACATTTTAATCTGATGGATAAACGTCACATTGTAAACTATTGCAAATGCAATTGCTTTGGCCATTTCTCATTTCATTGTTATTAGGCCTTCCAGTAACAAGGTTAGATCTACAGTAAATACTCAATTTTGAACTCCTATAAACCAAGCAATTATGTAAATGGCTGTATCTAGATTTCTTTTACCGGTTCCTTCATCACTGCTGCGTAGCTCCCCTTGTAAAGCCTTTATTGCTAAGGATTTGCCATAAGCAGCCTGCATGATCTCCAATCTCTGCTCCATCACCTTCTTTCTTTATAATCTTAGGCTGTTAAACAAGGGCACTATCAGAGACTTATGATGTGTGGCAGCCAATTGCTTGAACTCCTTTATTTGGGTCATTTGACATTTTTAACACTATGCTTAAAGTTGAAATTTGTTGAATTTCAATCCTGTTGCCACTGACATTTAAGCATTGCTGCAGCATTTTTTAGCATAAACATAACAAGGCTGTCAAGCTTTCTTTTATGTACTGTAGGGTAAGGATCTTGCCATCTTCAACATCAAAAGCAAAATTTTCTTTTTGGATCAAGAATTGCGGCAAGCACAAGTTAAGCTTTTCAAAGGTAGTCTTGTATTTAAGTCCCTTTCAAATCTTGGTTTTTCAAAAGATTTACAATATTAGTACATTGTGGCCTTGAGTGTTTTTAGTTTAAGCCACATTATTTGACAAACATATAAATGTAGGCTAGTGTAAACAAATAAACATGCCCTGTTTGCAAAGACATATGCTTCTTCACACAAATTCTCTAAACAACCTATTAAAAATCTCATTGAAGGAAACATACAAAATTACATTACCTTTACAGCTAAAGTTGAGAGAATAAGAAACATGAGTGTTTGGGCATTTGCGGAATGACTGTGTTCCTGTGTCAGATGTGACTGACTGCTTGTTTCAGGTCTTGTTTAGAGAGCACCAGCGCAAGCACCACCTTTTAGTTTCATTTGTTTGAAATGCTGCCAGTTTCACTCAGCTGCCTTTAACTTATTGTTGTAATCAGCAAAGGAAGTGAGAATGTTTAATCATGGCAACCTGACATCATCCAAAACACTATACAAGAAACACATGGGACAGTTCTAAAAGTAGTGGTAGGCCTACTTTTTTATGTTTAAATTTTACCTAAAAATAAAGGTATAAATGCGCTATAGTTTCATTACATTGTGACTGCAGTCAATTTAAGAGAGGTTGAAAAAATCTGTCAATAACTTGTCTGATGAGCTCAAGAATGGGGTAAAAGAACACAAATGGGAAAGGAATATAGTAGTTTTCTGGGTTTGATCAATTTGATGGATCTGTCCTCTGCCACATCATCAGTGCTTCTCTGCTTAGCTACTTACTGAAGTCCTTAGCTTTAGGTCTTTGATGTGGCAAAACACCAAGCCATGGTATATATGTTGATTAAGGAAGGTAAACAGTAATCAAAATCTTAAGTGAGACGAGAAAGATTTAAACCACAGAAATGAAGGTCATAGCATGTGTTATGCAACATGTGATAAATGCCTAAAGAAGAAACAATTGACATGGACAGTACACTATTGTTTTTGTAGAAAACATAGTTGGCAAGCAAGAAAGGTTGATTATATCGACAGGCCGCAGTCAAGGATGTTGGGAGCAGACGGTGTGACAAAATTGTCTTTGTATTATTTTCCCCTGAATAGGCAGATTTATTCATTATTTGGCGACACTTTCACATTTTTTTTAATTTAACAATGAAAGCCTTGTGTACTAGGTCCTACTAAATCATAACCCGAGAAGTTAAACTAAAGCACATTTTACAATTGTTTTGCAACAAACTTGAACCTCTGAAAAACATGATTTATTTATGAGTTTCTACCCATACAGAAATTACGAAGATTCTGTGTGATGCTACAATCCTAGATTCACTAGATTCATTACTGATTCAAAATTTCACTCTGTATAGGCCTACTTTAGTAAAACAGGAAGAAATCTATAAATCTAACAATACCTCTGCCACAGAGGTCCAATACATGCATCCACAGGCTAAGCTCTCTCACATAAATTGAAAAGAAAAAAAAAATATTTAAAAGTAATTGACAGGAAAAGTAATGTTCTTAAAACATCATATGCCACTTGAACTTAAAATCCACCAATTATCAGCATGCCAATCTCTTAAGTTTAAATCATGTTTGGCATTTCAGCCACTGAATATTTCCTCCTGTCCCACTGACATTCATCAATGTATGTGCAACAGCAATACTATTGTAATGTTGTCAACAAAAGACGGTGATGGAGCTGGCTAAGTTGCTCGTAAGCTGTCAACAACTCCTAATGTAGAACAGCACACTGTTCTCCCTGTACACAGCAAACAATACGACTATTGACTACTTATAAGTGAGAGAAACACATGTTCCTGGTACATGAATGCATATTGTGTGTCGTAAACACCTTACTTTTGAATGCAGGCCTACTGAACATGTGCAGCTTTTCCTGATTGCATAAACAAAATTCACCCCTTTAGACAGACATTGAACACTTCTTCAGTCTCAGTCAGTTTTCTGTGCACAAGAGAATACATTGTTACTGAATTTGGTAAAAAAAAAAAAAAAAACAGCCAATATCAGAACATTCTTATCACTTTCATGTATGATTCAATTATTTGAAAAGGGAGATAAGGCTGCATCCTTTGACCTCTAGATTATACAGTAATATTCTGCATGATTCTGTCATGTCAATGATGCATGTCATGAAGGACCATATTGTTACTTCACTAATGTTTTTCCTCTTTAAGTGGTAGCTGAAACCTACACATTTACAAAATGTTAGCACTGAAAAAGTTCAAAATTGAACTTCCCCAGTTTTCCAGTTCTAATATGTTTTTCCCCCTGTATTGTAGATGGATGTTTCTCTGTTGCTTTGTGTCAGCTATGCAAAAAAATGCTTTTGTGCTGACAGAAATTCTGCACCAGATCAGACCAGCTTTGTATTGAATTTCTTCTTTTTCACCTCTGCTTGGAAGTGCTTGGAAAATGGAGTTCAATTTATGGCCAGACAGTGAAATGAATGCAGTGGTTTACTCTGGAAAACTTTTAATGTCAGAAGCAATGATGTTCCTCCACTGAGTTATTGACAAATGATCTTGATTGGCCCACTACAACATGGCCAGTCTGGGAAAACCAGCACGTTTTCTAAGAACAGCTCAGACAAGTAAGGTGATCCAGGATGCTGACGCGTGAACAAAGCAGACAAGAACGGAGTATGGCTTTTACATTCACCTTTGGAAAAAAAAGAAAAAAAAAAGGCATTTTTCCCTCCCTATGGAGACATATGGAAAGTATGGGAACAAATGGTAATTTTTGGAAAATTATAGTGTGACAGACATGAAAAGTCATATCCAAAAGCTGACCTATATATCAGCAGCTATACTGTACATTATCTCCTGTACAGTGTGTAACTACCCTAAAGGGTACTTCGCACAGGGGTGCCATAGTTTCGGCAGGTCACGCAGAGACACCCCGTTTCTTCACCACTGAGAACTTTTGCAGAGAAAAATTTCATGGTTTCATGTTACCTGAGTTTGGACAGATAAAAGATTCAACTCCTTCAGCTCAAGAAGGCTGTTCCAATATAAAAAAGGACTAATATAACAAAAAGGTGTGGAAAATATGAGCAACACAAACCTCATAGTGGCACTTGTGTTGCATAAATCATACATGTCAAAGAGGAGACACTGGCAAACATTTTCCATTTGAAAATGGGATTCTTTTGCTGTAAGCTAAAACAATCAGTGACAAAAGGTAGCCTACAAGGTAAAAAGCCACATTTTTTTGGTAACACTTCAGTGTATCATCAGAGGCAGATAACAGCAGGATAAAGGCGACTAATTAGACAGCTAGTGTAAGGTTTAAGAATATTGTGGGCATCCTGGGTGTTTACTTGCTCACAACATATGTTAATGTTATCAATATGAGGAAGAATTTAATGTAAATCTCTCTCGGATGCAGTTACATCTGGTGGTTTTAAGAAGCACGCAAGCTCTATTATTTGCAGCTGTAATCAATCACAAGATTTCGTTTTAGGTTCGCCTTCCATCATAATCCGGAAATGACACCAGGTGCAAACTTAAGGCCTGTGTCCACCAAATGCAGTTTGAAATAATGAAGTCATAAAATCAAGCCAGAATGATTTGGGTTATAAATAGTTGTGGTTAATATGTTTTATTAAAAGAAAAGACTCTAGATATTAAAATAGTTGTACAATGTTGGATGATTTGCTTTTTTTTACAATGATGAATTAATGTAACAAAGCTATTTAAGTATTTGAGCTTTCATTAAATAATTGCATAATTGGTTTCATGGAAAGATAACATGAAATCAGCACATATTTAATGCTGTAAAAAGAAATAATTAGAAAAAAAATCTAATTATTCACATTAATCATTGGAGTTGAAAACTGAAACTGGAATTGTTGAGTGTCATACAGCTCAGACTGATTTGTAGTCCTGTCCCTGCATTCTGCAAGAAAGTCACATAGGAACAAAAAAAAAAAGCCCTCATGGCTGAGCGACTTTAATTTACTGCAACTCATATGGATGCAATTTATGCCCGTATGAGTACAAGCGCACTCCAGAGGGATAGGCGCAGCATATCTTGATGGAGGTTCAAGAAAACAAAAGACACAGCTTAACCATTAGACACACAGTCTTTCAATATGCTACTGAAATGAAAAGAAAAGTAAGGAGTATATCAATTGTCGTTTATAGTCACTACATAATTGAGGCTTTGGAGGGACAAATGTGTTTTTTTCCTGTTTGGAACAATTCCTGAAACCTGCTACTCCCTGAAGGCACGGCTGGTGTGCTCACTTGCGGATTTGTGGCAGCTTTATGAAATAAAAAGTGTTCCACATCAGGATGGAACAGTGGGTAATATCAACTGAATGAGCTATTCTAGAGGTTTATGTAAACTCTTTGTAATGGCTATATGTATGGGAAAATGTATTAATTTATATTTTCGTATACTATGAATATACTACACTGTAAGGATTAACCCACCAGACCTTCATTTTCCACCAGACTTTTCTCTCAGCTTCATTACAACAAACAGGGCCTTTCAAACTTGCTTGTAGTTTTTAAATAATAACAAAATGCATAGCCATGAAGTTTAAATTACAAAAAAAATAAAGAAATAAAACAAGAATAGTTACTCACTTGGAAATTTGAGTTTGAGTGATAAGAGTGTTCATAAGCACCCTCACATGTTTTCACTGTTTGACAACACAGTGCCATTTTGAGATTGTTTTGTAAATAGGGCACAAAACACTGGGCCACCTGCTGTGTTAATTAAAGTAATTATGTGCTATAATGTAGGTTCCATCCTTTCACTTCAATAGAACAGACAAGTACAGGTAGTAAGGTTTAATCATTTCCATTTTTTTAGTCGGTCCTCTGTGTTTTGGTAAAAGACCACCTGAGTGACCTTTGATTTTACCTCAGGTTGTTGTGTTCCTAAGTGATTTAGCGTTCATGAAACCTGGGGAAATCATTACAGTGTGTGCTGTTTTGGGATATTTCCGAAGAACTATCTGATCTTTTCCCACCAATCTGGTGGTTGGGCAATCAGTCTAGCCACAGTCTAAGGCACAGATGTCGCTTGACAATCTAAACACGCGGGGTCCCCCTCCATTAAATATCATGTTCAGGGGATCTTGGGGCATCCCACCCCATTAAACATGTTCACTATTTGAAGTAAGACAGAAAATATCTGCAGCTCATGCTTCCCAGGCTCAACCATGTGTCTGGTGTGAGGATAGAAATCTTGATTTACAGGATCGGGTTGTTAGATCTTTATTTATGATATAGACGACGTTTGATAGATGTTTTGAAAGATAAACTGTAAGGTGACGTTAGATGAGCAAAGTGATGTTCTTAAGAGTTAATGACTTCAGTTCACTTCCAGAGGCCTTTTAAGAGCCCTGGCTTGACCCCAGAACCCAAATCTGTCTTTAAAGTGCCTTTTTAACCAGTTTCATCCACTGAATTTTATGACAATCATTCTGGACTAATAGATCATGTCTTGTTATCCTCAGATGTGGATTCAGATGGCATGGCATGTCACGGAAACTGGCTGAATCTATAATGTATGTCTAATGTCCATAATTTTTTTTTTAAAGCAAAGTATAAAAAGGGTATGCCTTTTTTTATAGCTAATGCATTAAGTAGTTATATGTTAAGAGAGGGCACAAATAATACAACTTTATGTGCCATTATAATAGGTGATGCTTGATGTATCCGTATTGCATGCAAGACAATTACCATGTTTAAAGAGTCGTCTACAAAAAAAAAAAAATCTTCAAATAAGCTCATAGGGCTCGACTCAAGGCAGTTCCCTCTGGAACCAATCCAGGAGGACCCACTACTGCTTTTGGACTATGATGAAAGGACTACTTGATAGCGTACTTTATGATGTGCTATATACTATTTCCCTTGCACTGAGAGGCGTGTGCCTGTATTTGCATGCCTATTCAAATCAACATGCAGATGAAGAGCCAAATAGTAGCACTGGAGTTCATCCATTGGAAGGTAATGAAAACATGAGTCAGCATGATTGTTTAACGAGAGGACACCCCGTGCAGACATGAAAGTCCATGGGGACTCTCAGCATCTGCTTTGTGGAAAATCAATTAAACCCAAATCTCGTTAAAAGTACCTGCTTTTAAAGAACCATTTCCTCAGCAGACAGTTCACAGCCCCTGACCACTCAACCCTTTGTGGTTACTTTACAGGGACACAAGTGTGCTTGCGCATGTTTATTTGTTCCTGTGTTGCTGTCTGCAATCTATTTACACCTAGAACCTTAAATAACCCCATCCTTGGCGACGTTGTGAAAGTATGTGAAAGTACACTAGATCCTGATGGAAAGGGTTGCCTTCTGTCTGGGGTTGGAAACGTCTTCCCCAAACAAACCCTGAGGTGTGCCATAAACATTGCCTTGGTATGAACAGTTCAAGCTCCCATTGGGATCCCTGTTGATGACTGACTTTCCCCAGCATTCCTTGGTCTAAAGAAAGCAAGAAAACAAAATAGGAAGTGGAAATCTGGGGTACGGAAATGTCTATGCTGGGAATCCACAGTGTAGCTACTCTAGTCACTCATTCCTCGAAGCCATTCCCCTGGCAATGTTAGAGCATCTGTCCGGAGTAAAATCAATCCATCATCGTTCGGCCATGAGCAAAAACCTAATATGCTCCATTACAACGAGCCTTTAGTAAGAACTTATTCACAACTATTCACAACTAAATCTCAACTCACTCTAAAAGTCACGGTTGGTTGTGCTGGCCTGTGCTGTCCAAATAAAAAGACTCTCTCAATGGGTAACAGTGTTTTGGGGCATTTATCCAATTCTGTTGCTTTTGGGTGTTATGGCAACCTAAGATTCTAGAGTGAAGAGCTCTTGAATCTATGGCGACAACTAACGCGTGGGACAAGGTTGTGAGTATATGGCATGCAGATAAGTAGGGATGACTCAGTCTTCTTTATCTGATGCATGTAACCTAAAGAACATCTGGCTGGGTTGCCCCTGTTGCCTGGCCAGCTGTCTGGGCTAGCAGGTCAGGAGACGTGAGACAGATGTGCGGCATATGTAGTTAGTTCGGACAGTCCCCAGTCAGGCATTAAATTCCAGTCAGTGTGCTGGCAGATCAACTTCCCTAGCCTACAACTTTCGTACATCAGCAACCTGTGCTGTAAGACCAACCCATTCATAATATTTACAACCTGACGTCTGGCATCATCCACAGAAATCTAAAAAATCTTTCCACTTACTGTTATTACTCAAAGAATAATTCTTGTATTTTATATTCTTTCCATGTAATGACTAATGTCTTCTATGAAGCACCTGTCTGCTAATTCCACACAGGGATATTTAAGATTCCAATGATGAATTAATATAGTCCTAGCCTAAGATATGAACCCACAACAGTGTATAAAAAAGCACTTAACATACACTGAGCAGGACTAAATAACTCAGGTAATGTTTGTCACGTGAGAACCTGGTCATGGGTCCGACTGTTACACCAAGTAAGGGCAGAGAAATCATAAATCAAAGTAGTACCTTCCAGAGGTCTAAGAGCTATAGTTTGCTTAGTGTAATCTACATTTTCCACCATATGTTTCACTAATGTTGTACTTTGATCTTGAAACATGCTAGCGAGTGGATGTGCTGGGGGTGGGGAAAACCTCTGTTAGTATTTAAATGGCTGAGTACATAACACATGTTGAGCGAATGTTGAGAACAAAAAAATGTTTTGTACTCTATGTGTCTTAATGACACATCAGCCTAGCGTAACTGTACTTTTATTTAAGGTGAACTTAACCTGCAGAATCTTACACAGTAGCTCCACAGGTGGAAAACATTACTTCACCTAAATCTAATATACAGTGATTTCAGAAGTTTTTTTACCCCACTAACAAAGCACTAAGCAAACATTTACATCTGTGGGTTTCTTCCACAGTCTGTCATAAGGAATGTTTATATGATCCATGATGCACAGACTTAGAGAGTGTGTGTGTGTGTGTGTGTGTGTGTGTGTGTGTGTGTGTGTGTGTGTGTGTGTGTGTGTGTGTGTGTGTGTGTGTGTGTGTGTGTGTGTGTGTGTGTGTGTGTGTGTGTGTGTGTGTGTGTGTGTGTGCCTGCTGCCTGTCTTTAGGTCTGTACCATATCATCTTGAAAAGGAAGCTGGAAAGAACAGGTAGTGAGAGACGTAATGCATGCACTTGCATTCTTGGCCTGAGCACAAAAGCATCCATAGTGAGGTCCAACACTACACTGAATGAGTTATTAAAGAGACTAGACCCACCAGACAGACACAGTGCTTTATGCACTGTGAGGGGAAAATTACTTCACCAAGGCATACCAGGTTAAGTTACTACTGGTGGAGATTACTCATCTAATGCTCATGATACACGGCCATTTCTTAGAGTGATCAAAACCGCAGTCAATTCACTGTTGTGCCATTAATGAGTCTGAGAATATGATCTATCTATAACCCAAATCTCTTAAAATGGACAGACTCTCTGACTGAGTCATCCTTTCCAAAGCCACAATGTAACCCAAAACTGGATTCTCGCTACAAAACTGTATGCATTTCTAAGAGTAAATACTAGAGAAATTGCATGCAACATAAGAGCTTGAGAAATTGTTCTTGCTCTACGCAAGTTATGGAGGAATGTTTTGACATGGTTACCCCTGGTTGGACCAGGTATACTTCATACTGCAAGTATGAATGCTATGTGTGAGTAACCATACTATCCTACAGAAACAATCCAGGCATCTGTTTCCCAAAAGCATTGTTGCTAACCAGTTAGCAACTACATGCTAACCAGTTAGCAACATATATGGCAATGGGAAATTGCATTGAAACCAACATAGCTGCTAAATAATTTAGCGACTATGCTTTTGGCTTGCTACTAATTGTTTGATGAGCAATATATAGCATCTAAAAGACATCAGACAGTAGGCTTAATCTAAAATGACCAATGTTGAAGACAATGGGAAAATCTCAAAAAAAGAATGTCTGTGACAGAAATGAGCATCATGATAAACTGTGTCTATGTAATATAATTGTAAACAACTCTGCTTAAAACTGTCTTCCACCACTACCTTGTTTCCCAGTTTTAGTAAAATTAATCCAACATGCATTGAATGCCAAGCACTTGTAAGAGACACCCATACACTCCATGCTCACGCAACACATTATCATACTCTGCGTTTTTGTCTTTTTGACATTCTCTGAGGATAATATGCAACCTAGCCTATACCTAATCTGTGAGGTTTACACGCAACATCTGTCCTATAAAGACGGACAACATGCAAGTTCATTCATGGTGTACCTGATTTAACCACTTGGTTTAGGCTTGCAGGCTTTGTAATTTGAAAGTGAAAGTGTGCGGTCCCTACTCGCATCCCTCTTTTACCTCACTTCTCTGTACGAGACAGCAAGCAGCCCTCAAAAGGGCACTTCCAACTATAAGACGTGCCATGCAAATACACAATAACTGACCAATTTATATACACAAAGCTCACGCATTAAGTATCCAAGTTATTCATGTTTATGTAGCCTACGTCTAGCATAGCCTATATCTATTTTTTGTTATATCAGTATAAGCAAACTCAAAAGTATATTTTGTTTATTATTCAATACGTTCAAGATCACCTACACCAACATGGTGCAATGATACCAAATATCTGTCTTCTACTTATTGAAGTAGTATCAAATGCAGTAGCAGTGGTACTGTAGTGTTTTGTGTCTGCCTCATAGGCTTCCCCCCTCCCACCCCCAGCACATGTGTTCTGAATTAGTGTTTTGGCAATGGTTAGATTCTGGAATCTTCCTTGAATGGACGTGGCCCAGGCAGACTTTTACTCATCCACCGCTGACAGATCTTAGTGGAAAATCTGTGTCCAGTTATGCTGTGAAAATACTCAAGTCTAAACCTGGTCGATTCAAAACTAGGAAAAACAGCTTGGTGACAAGGGTGCCACTATGACCCATCATAGCACAATGAACATTGCTAGTCTACGACATCATGGGAGTTGGCAAATTGCTGTAAAACAAAAATAAAAAATAATAATGAAAAATTAGGAAAAAAAAGGTTGAGTCATTTTCATTTACTGATAGTTTAGTTGGCTGTAGTTGGGCTGTAGTTAACCTTCTGTCAAAAAAGGTTTTCCTCTTCTACTCCTAACTGTCAAGGTACAATTGATGAAGGACAGTCTTACCGCCAATTTACAGAAGTGCACCTTGAGTGAACATTCAGAGTATTAATATTGGCACTTCTGGCCCTTAAGGAGAGATTGATAATTTTCAAACCCTGGCTTGTAAAGCTGATGGGATATGTCTACAAATCTCTACAAGATTACTTCGAAGTTTTGAGCCTTTCCCCTCCATAATCAAGTGACATAATGAGGATTGTTACTCATAGTATGACAACTCATGAACTGAACATGGTCTTACAAATAGTCAATCATTCAAATGAATGTTACAGTGGATTTCAGTATTGTTTGGCCCTATGCAGGCATGTGATTGCAATGTTTGATTAGTTCAGAGTGACTTTAAAGAGCTTTATCAAATCCAAATGTGATATTATGTGCCCCCCTATAGGGCACAGGGTTCACACTTCTAAGAGTTGTAAAAGTTAGATGTACATTACTTTTGACATTCTGCTTATATAAGAATACACCAGCCAAAAGGTCCCACAAATATCAGCTAACCTTTTTAAATCTTTCATTTTTTGGTCATAAACTTAAGAGCCTATTTCAACAATTACTGATAAGGTGGTATGGAAATTGAACAAGAAGAGACTGAGAGAATGGGTTTGGAATGACTGATGTGTAGCATTTCTCCAGTTACAGTACAGAGCGTGTCCACTGCCTTACATTTACACTGACACATGGCAATACTTACAGTCAATGGAAGAGTTGTTTCCATCTGCATTGAGGTCTGCATAGCATTTTTAGCCGAAGCTTTACTTTCATGCAAGCCCTCTTATCGAAACCCACATCTAAAATGGATCCAAACCTCAGATGGGTAACCTCAAACTTGCTTGTAAAATCAAAGAAGGGTGGGTGGGGGGTTCAAACAAATATGCAAATCTATGCTTACTAATGGCTGTACCCATTAAGTTACATTACCATGGCAGAATTCTTGATTAGTTCAAATAAATGAGAAACAATAGACTTAAACTACAGTGTCACAGTAGAAAATCTAAAATGTGGTAAATTAGTGTTGAGGAGAAAGCCGTCATACTTTGCAGGTGTTATGAAACAGTGCTAAATAACTTTAAGAAATCAAAGCACATTCTTCACTTCATTGAAGATTTTATTGTACACTGCCTCTGCCACCCCTGTCTTATACCTAGCATTTCTATGAGACAATAAAAAAACTTTCCCACAGACATCATGTCTTGCCATCAGTAACCTAATGTATTTTCCAACATTATTATACGCTGTGTTACAGCGTATGCACCCTTGAGTCCTTGAATATGATGACAATTTTTTTGTTTGCTTGGTTTTTAACTTTAGATACAGTACATGATAGTCTGTAGTCTATCAGGAGAAAGATGAATGAGAAGCTCAAAGTTTAGAATGTGCCCAGGTGTAAAAGCAGGAAGCTACAGTACTTATTGCATTGCCACACACAGATCAAAGCATTACATGAGTGTCAAAGGCCTAACATTAGAAGTTGCATCCTGGGGCAACTTCCGAGGGAGATTAATGTTGTTAGCTACAAAGTTTTTGGCAGGAAAGTGACTGCACTATCATTACGGAGGACTTTATGAAGGGCCAATGGGTTAGTCATATTTCAAATGGTTTATGTCAAGAATGCCTTCCAACATTCTAGAGTCAGGGAACCTAAAGAAGTTTAGGCGTACACATGGCCACCACTGAAGCATACCATTGCTTCTAACCATTCCCCTTGGTTGTTGTGAAACCAGCATAACCTGTGGCTAATTATGCCAATAGGGACTGCCAAGATACGTCAAAATCGTCATAATCGGCGCCATCTTGCCCCGGAGATAGCGGTTAGTTAAGCTGTAACTTTTTTACGGCCCCATCTTAGCTCCGGTTCATACACCCGATCACATGATATTTTCACCCGAAATTTTTTAAAATATTTTGCCAGTCTAGTCAGAGATTGTTGCTAGAGTCTAATTCCGGGGCAAAACCAGAATGCATTGTGTGATGACGACACGTTGGGAATCTCTATTGCTTAATTGAAGTCCAGGTCATTTAGAGACGTACCTTTTGGCCACAGGTCACAATGAACGTTTTCATTAACGGGACTCCTGAGACACGTCTGCCTAAAACAAACAAACAAATCAGCATCAGTATTCCTATCTGTAACATTTTGCAACCATCACACAGACTTTCCTTGATAAATGTGCAAACATGTTTTAGGTAGACTACTGAAAAATTCTAGTTGTCAAATTTTCATTTCATTGGCTACTTCTTATTTTGATCGCAAAGACTAGACTTACCCTACATCAGGAGTCTTTATGCTTAGACATTTGAGAAGACCAATAACTGTAACCTCTATTTCCCTGTAAAGGAATCAAAAAACACTGATTGCATTGGGTGCTCAACACTTATGAAGAAAGGTGCATCTGTAATCAATGTAGCCTATATAAAACTGTTGAACAATAAATATAATGCAGAGTGACTTGCCTTTAGGCTATTCTATATATAGAACTGGTTGAACTGGTTGGTGGTAGCTTTTTATTTTATCATCCTTTCCAGACAGCCAGTAGGCCTAGGCCTAATCTACTTGCCTAGCTAGCTAACTCTTAAACCCAACCCAGATACCCCCCAAAAGATGTTTGTCATCAAATTTATGAATAAATCATGAATATAGCCCTGGAAATATTCAAAAGAGAAGGGTGGTGGGATTGATTATTGTAAATGGAAAAAACAAGTTTAGGCTATTTTCTCTACTTTGAAGAAAAATGAAAACACTGTTTCACTGAAAAATAGCATAGCCTACAGATATAAAGAAAATGAAAAAAACTGGTTCTAACAGCACAAGAACTAACATAATTTAGGCATAGATAGGTCTACCTTAAAATATGTTGGGAGTCCTAGTTCAATGATGAGTCCCCAAATATGCACACTGGTCAGCTAATCTGAAATAGCCCGTCAGCAAAGTTCCACCTGGTTCTGCTCTGGTTCCACCAAGCTTCGGTACTTCCAGTCAGAAGAAGAGTAACGTTAGCATAGGCAATTTTGACTAACGTTATTCAGAATAACAATTTGGAAAGGGCTTTTAACTCCTAACGTTAAAATAAAAACAGACAATGTTCGCCAAAGCCTATCTTCATCTGAATGTGCACCACTCAAAATTGAAAAGATGACGAAAAAAGTTTCTTACCATGTCTCGTGCATCGTGTGGAGTAGGCTAAATGAGAACCTTCAGTAGGTGGCTCACAGGCAGATTCACGTTTGCAGCCTACCTCTGGAGATGACATACTAGGACATCAAGGAACAGGCAAACATTTTTCAAAGTCATCTTCTCATATTTCTAAATTGAGCGCATAATTTAGCAAATTGTAGCCTAGGTCTGCATTCGTTCTATAGGCCTACTCTGCTCTCATTTTACTTATTAGGCCTATGTTCAGTGTACCCACAACATATTAAAGGAGAGCTTTAAAAATGTTTTTATACAAATGGGCCCAGCCTAGGCTTGAGATCTCCATAGAGGCCCATAGCATAGCAGTGAGTCTGGGTAGTGCCGCCAAGCAGGGCTTACAGGGCACTGAAATTGCTGGCCCTGCTGATCAGACATCACTTGAGCCTTCAGGTAGCCTAGGCATTGGGAAAATCCGACTTCACATGCAATGTTCAGACTGAATGAAAATTGCAATTTTGGTGTGAATAGGCTAAATGCTGGCCTACAGTAATTTGCCTATAATGAGTAAACAATAGCCTACAGTAGACCCATAATGAGAAGGGCACTCATCCTGTGGACATTACCAGCAATAGGCTAATCGTGTCCTATCATGGCCTTCTTAAAAACCCTGAACCTTCATAGACTTAACACATGAATCAACTTCATGATTGGTTGATTTATTTCCGTCTTTTACGGTTATGGAGGACATTCTGCCAGTATTTCTCAACAGACCCCTATTTCAATATTTTTCAGGTCAATGAGACAAAATAGGATTCAAAAGGCAAAAAATTGGATGACAAAATGTCAATGGCTTCTTTTTGTATTTAAGGAATTGAGGTCTTCATACACATAGTTACAGTGTATGTACTACTGTGCATCTGTCCCAGGCTATCAAACCATCAGCTGCAAGCAGTTTTAGTCTTACTTCTGTGCAGAAGGCTATACCCATCTTTCTCAAGAGAGTTGGGAAATTTCTAAATAGTGGGATGCTGCAAATGCCTTCTTGACATTGCCCCTTTTGAACCCTCTATAAAATGTCATTCTAAGAATTATGGGCCATTTGCTCTAATCCAAAAAGTTAACAGACCAGCATTTCCCCTATAAATTTCATAGTAATTTCCTCCTGGCATTAAGAGATCAAAAATAGTCTTTCCTTTTCATCATATCCTGATATAAATGAGGACTCAAAGATATAAATATGGGAGTCATATCATACTGGAAAAGTTGTGGGTCTTAGTGAGAGGCTGTAAAAGTCAACATATACTGCATTTATGTACTGCACATTGAGTAAAGCGATCCAGCACACACAGAGTGGTAGAAATTGTATTGGTTGTACATATTAATGAAAAAAGAAATATATGTTGTATACTGGGATGGTATGATGTGTACTTTGAGGAGAATGCAAAGCATGTTGTAAGATATAATACTGTATCTGTGCAACAGGCAATTCAGAGGAACAGATATATTGGGGAATAAGTGAACACAGGGGTGGACTGGCAATATGGCACACAGGACAAATGCCCGGTGGGCCGACACACTATTTGGGCCGACGGCCCTGACATTCTCACTGTAACTGTAATCATTATTTTCTAATGGTCTGACCAGTATGGTGGGCTGGTCTTGTTTGAAATGCCAGGGCCGATTTTTGGTCCCAGTCCGCCCCTGAGTGAACAGTAATGCAGTCTGGGAGCAAGCCATCCTATAATATTAAAATGTATAGTCTGGCATCGATAGATAGACCGAACTTAATCGTGGGCAGGACAAGGCAGTTATATTTCAAACTGCTTCTGCTCCTGCATGCGTATCTGATGACCAATCAGAGGAACGAACAAGATGTGATTATTATATTACTATATAATTCAAAAGACCATTGTTTTCGGTAAAGCCTGCCCTAAAAACATAGAGTGTTGGGATTAGTGAACGGTGTCCAACCAATCTAATTCCCTATGGCTTGCTACCAGACGTACTTGCTGAGCAAATCTTTGTGCCGCCACTAGGGTACGTCCAGAATCTGGCGCTGGCCGCCTCTGGCCTGGAACAGAAGAGGGCGAATTATGAATTATGAATTATGTGTCCGGAGTGATATCAATCATGGGCTACAATATTATGGTGAATTACATTTTAGTCAAAGATTTAGCTATATAGCCTACTGTGCACATTTTCGTCATATGAGCATATTTTTTATTTTCTTCAGTGCTCCATTAGAAAATAGAGGACAGATTTTTGCTCTCAAAACATTGCTGACTGATCAAAATATCAGCTATACTAATATAGTCTGGCCATAACTTTCTATGCACTAGATTATTATCTCCATTGCTCGTCTGGATTTGAGCCCATTGAGCTTGTTGTCTCAGAGGGCATTTTAATCTGACCAATCAGCGAACAGTGGGAGGAGTTGTGAATGCAGAGTGAGAATGCTATGGCTGTCAGTCAAGGGCTGATCCAACGTTTAAACACTTTAGCAAGCAATAATTTCTTAATACCCGAACGTCCAGTTGATGATCTTTTACCAGGATAGCCTGGTAAAATATAGCAAACATATCAACTATGGGGATATTTTTAAGGATACAAAATAATCTAAAACATTCCTAAACATTCCTTATAACATTCCTTCCTAAAACGTCCACCTCCTTTCTAGAGGACCGCCCTCGATCATCAGCCAACCATTTCCCCCTTCGCTTGGCTACATCTTATATTCCCATCTGCTTCGTCTCACTCCAAGAGCTGCTTTAGTCATTCATTTACCTTTCCAAATGCAGGTACTCCCTAACAGCAGGTGTAGCTAAGCAGGCAGGCCATGGAAATGACTATAAACTCCCAGAATATCCTTGTACTACATTCACTGGTGAGAGCCATGTCAGTCTGTTCTGAACACAGAGTACAAGTTTGTGCCTCTCAGGTTTCTGAATTGTTGATTCATTCTAACCAAAATCATCTCAGATGACTCAGGCTTGTTTTGTATACATGTTGAGTTCAGAATGACCTGACCTGACATGATTTGCAACTGTCTATGTCCAGACTTGTTTACAGTCCTTTTTTTTTTTTTTGCGCTTTTTTTGATCACCCATGATCATCTTGTGGTTTTATTTACAATTTTGAATCACACCACGAGGTACTGTTAGAAATGAAAATTATGAGCATGCTCTGAAAATTTTGGAGAAAATGAAATCATCTGTCATATGTAACCAGAGACCTACGGCTGATTAAAGATGAATTACCCTGATCCGAACTCTGATGATTCACACTCGTGTTTGCACATTCTTTCCATGTGAAAGCAAGGAGGCACGAAACTGCAGGGAGTCTGATAGGAGTGTCTGCCTTTCCCACAAGTAAAAAGCCAGGATCAAGGAAATCCTCTACCACGGCCACAAAGTAGCACTGCCAAATCCACAAACGATGAAAGCATCTGCATCTCTGTCTGGCATTGCAAAAAAATGAAGAAGAAAAAAAAACAAAACTGATAGCCAAAGACATGCTCACTTCTTGACTATTTTTAGGGCCCCTGAAATGGTTTGCTGGAGTGACTGGAAAATGGTAGGAGGGTACGTGAACTAATGCCAAGTAATAATTAACACCGCAATGAGGTAAAGACTAAATGACTTATAAAAGGGAATTAAGAGGTGTTTAAATTATAAAACTGTGAATACAAGCTGTTCCCTTCTTTTATAGTGAAGTTCATTGCTGTTTCTGAATGCAATGCACAATGGGACTTGTAGGAGAAAATTAGCTTAGTTTAGACCCGATTTAGTCATGTATGTAGTAGCCTTCATAGGTAACAAAATGGCAGAGGAAAATTCAGATTGGGCTCATTGTTTCCAGAGCAGTGTTGAGATGTTGCTTTTATCTTGTGTCCAAGGTTCCTGTAATATATTTCTAATTTGACCTCACAACATATTTCAAATGTGAGTATACATTCATAAAAAAGGGATGTTTGAGACCATTAAATAGAATTTTGAACATCAAGTGTGGATGGAAAATGTGTGTATTTCAAACATGAGTCTTGTTAGGTTTAGCAGCAGTGATTCTGAGAATAGGCCTGCTTTCAAATAGCCTGGTGACACCATCCTATGTACTTCTACCCAAAACATTTTAGTCTCATGCATAGTTTGGCCCAATCAGCAATCAGTTTACAGCAGTGTCATAGAACTTGCTTGCTGAGTAGCTTGTAGTCCAGTAGTTTGTTATTCTTCCTCCTACTTTTGAATTACCTTTACAAAATCGTCACGTCATTAAAATCTATGATGTTGAAGACTCATTGCCACTACCATGTCAAAATAGATAGAAACGAGCCAGCAGAAGTTAGAAGCGTGAGAGCCAGGTGAGAGCAGCGGACAGAATACGTAATTTTCAAATGGAAACATTGCAATTGTATCGTTCCAGACTGTATGACGTATTGCAGTCAGTCAGTAACGGCCAGACTAGCTTTGAAAAGCAATTCAATTAGTCTTTTCAATTAAAATCCTATTTCCCTAGACTGTTGCTATATCCAACATTTAGACCAAAAATTACTGTGTTCTGGATTTACCACAACAAAGATATCATCAGCCACTCAGACAAATTTGAATGAACGAAAACAGTGAAATGTGGCTGTTGGCTGTTCTCTTCTTTCAAATGCTGTATTGTGCTGAAATTGTGCAGTCAGGGCTCTCCTCTCTCAAGTGTCCTGTCTAGGTCTGACCATAGTTCCCAAAATCAAAGGACACCTTTGTTCAAACAAAATTGATTTAGAACATGGATTTCAAAACATGTGTACAAGTATACATGTTGTGTGTTAGTGATCCTCCAGTCCATTGTTAAAACTTGGCTCCAGTGGTTTGTCGATGTATCTTCATCTAACATGATTTAAAAACACTCGAAATTTGCACTCGAGCATGCTGCCATTGTCATTTATGTCTCACTCGAGTATGCTGCCATTGTCATTTATGCTTTCGGGTAAAAAGTAACATCATCTGGTTGTATTGATGCCGTGTACTGTATGTTCACTAACAGCTTGAGTGCTGCACCTTGATTGGACCTTAATAAAAGATCCAACCAAGTGATGTCACTTTCTACAACAATGGCTGTTTACAAGTGAAAGGAATTTGTAAACTTTTAAGAAAACCAAATGCATTTTGGATGTTTATAAATCAAGTTTATGTGGCTGACGATTAAGTCAATCTTAGGCAACAAACATTTCTTACTAGCCAAGCATCCCTTTAATATTCAGCTGCTGTGATTTTTATAGGATTTGTTTATTACAATTGTCACCAGTCAGGTTGGGGAGGACTTGGGAAAGTGCCATTCCTGACTCATCCCCATGTCCACTTGAAGTGATTTAAGCGTTTACTTTTAAGTCGCTGGGCGGCAGCACAGTGCTTTTTTCATCACGTTATCCGTGCTCCCAAATTCATCCAGTTGTAAACTTGGCCTGACGGAGCACGCACCATGGCGACGGTCCAGGAGATCCCATTCTCAGAAGGCAGTCCTGCTGCTGCTGCCGCTGCTGAGTCACAGGATGACATCTTGCACAAAACAGCTTGACTCATTCAGACTAAGGGGGGGCTGTGTTAGTGCAGATAATGCTCAGTATATCAACCAAGCACCACAGAAAAGTGATCAAAGCAGCTGTCTTCTTGACTGCAGACAGAGCAGACAAGGGCTTGCAGCTGCTGCATGGCTGGCTAAGTTTCGATTCTTCCAAAGGAGCAAAAAGTGGGGTATTGTGGAAAAAAAGAGCAAGGATTTACTGGTATATTACAACGTGACTAAAATATTCACACTATTGCTGTGAAAATCATCAGCCTTTTTAAAAACATTTTGGATGTTTTCTCAAGTCAGAAAAACGTGATGTGATGGAAAGTGGACGACATTCTGAGTACAGGCGAGGAGGGGGAAAAAACACACAGAAGTACAATTTTGAACTTTCAAGTTTCTGACTCCTTTCTACTTACGATTTACAAGACAACCCCTAGAGTTTCACAAGCGTAGATCAGACTTACACACCTTTGTGGTCCGACAGCTTTTACAAGCTGTATGTTTACTGTACCTGTTTATGGTTGGCAAGAGTACCTGTGGGGCAGCAGTTAACGAGCCCAGGATGGCAACAGACAAAGATGGAAGGGACATACAGTACTTCCTGTTCACATATACAGTAGTCACAGTAGTCCAATGGAGAAATAAACAGCAACACAGACCTCCAGCTGAATCCACCATTAAGGTAGAAACTGCCATTGAATCATGTCCTCACGGATTTTAGTCATTTTTTGAGAAGCCTTCTACACGGCTTGGAAAAATCGGATTAACCTGAAACACATTTTCACCCCCTACCCGACTCCCCCAGGCTTGGTATTGCTATTTTCAGGCATAACCTGAATTACATATGGGGTAGTCATGTCATTTCCTGCTTACAATGCAACAGAGACTGTCTGATGCATTTTACAATGATTGTTAATCAAGGTCACCTGGGGATAGAGTAGTTTTATATATAAGTGGCTGTAGGAAAAGACTAATGTATGGGATATTTTTGGCAAAACAGTAGTTACACTAACAACATATGATTTGCATTAGGTCTATCCTTAAAAAGAGAAGTTCCACCAAGAACAACATCTCAGCAACATCTCCAGGTACACATAATAAAAGAGTAAGACAACATACCTCTCTCAAAGCATTTCCACTATGTACTATAAATATTCTCGCTCTACCTACTGACCCGTAAGCACCCCTCTGAAAGCCAATGCTGGGTTATTACTGAGCCTAGTTTCCTCTTTTTCCCCATGACCCCCTTGCTGAAGGACAGTTGGAAATGTAAAATAAAATCAGCATGGGTCCGTTTCTGTTTCATGAGCGTTGATTACTTTTCATGCCTCTGGTCTCCAGGTCAGTGGGAGCTGCACTGCAGGGGGGTAGGGGGTGGGGGGGCTACAGCCATAAGCGCTAAAACGGGAGGTATTATCCTCTTTCAAAACTACAGGACACATCTGGGAAATTGACTGCTAGACCAATGAAGAGTGTTCCTCATAGCTGCTTTCACAACAAATGTTTATTGGCCTTGCAAAGAGGTGACTTGGTAAAGGTTTGTTAACTTAAAAGCCTAATTATTATTTACATGTACAGTAGCTATGAAAACAAATACAAGTAACATTTTCATCCTAGAAATCAAGAAGATCTATTTTGTGCTGCAGCCAGCTTAACA
This sequence comes from Sardinella longiceps, assembly GCA_027497455.2. Taxonomy (NCBI): domain Eukaryota; kingdom Metazoa; phylum Chordata; class Actinopteri; order Clupeiformes; family Clupeidae; genus Sardinella; species Sardinella longiceps. The sequence continues at coordinate 32,788,404 of JAODXP020000024.1, forward strand.
TTTTTTTTGGTATTATTTATTTACAACAATATGATTGTTTTTCTATTCACTGGAAATGCCAACTAAATAGCAACTGCATAACATGATAGGTCAATACATTCCATGTGGCCAATAATTGCATGACATTCTTTCGACTGTGAAAGCCAAAGGTTGTGAAAAGGCCATCGAGCCAACTGATATACAGTACTTGTATATCCATTGAACTGTCTTGGATAAGGCCCATTAATAACGAATTGTCAGTTGTATTTGTTGCTATGGTTTATGTCTTATTATATAAAGAGACAGGAGAGGGGTTTGTTTTTTATTCCATTTTATAATGAAATTAAATTCTTCCTAAAGCACCACAAATTACTCCAATCACACAGAGGTTCAATTGTTCTGAGGTATTTGTAGCCAACAATAACATTGGCAAGGAAATAGCTATTTTCATCTCCATCAGTCTTTGGGTTCATGGCACAGCAGTTACCCACTGACATTTACCTCATTGGTGTTTCAATTTATTACATAAACTATAAAGTATTTGTATTTGTTTTTAGACATTGACAAAAAATAACATTTTAGATAGCTTGCTGATTCAAGACGATTTGTAAATCACACAAAGCTTCACAGTCTGCATTTTGCATTTTTGCTACAGCAGTAATTTTTTTTTTTTTTTTTTTCACTTCTCATGACTTCAGTGTCAAGCTAGAACTTTCATTTCCTGGCCTGTTTAATCAGTTTAATCTTAATCATCGGGGTTACAAGCAGTTAGATTTTATGGTTTGTTTATAATGTGAGCTTTATTTGTTATATCAGGTGCTTCTTGGGCCAAGGTGTATGTTTCTGAAATTAGAAGTGATGTTACTTGGTTTAGCCGAACAGCTAAGTCAGAAACTCCTGGGCTTTTTACACTACTGCAAAAGTCTTAACATGAGTTTGTTTGCCATGCCGCTGAGTTTGCAATGACTATTTAGCCAACCTCAATGCAACTTTGCTGCCCAGCATCCAAACCACATCTCACCACTTCTGTTGAGCTATTACATGCCACTCTTTTCCATTATTCAGCTGTGAGGCAATGGTTTATGGAGACCTTGGAGGACTGAGAGCCAGTCTGGTCAGAGGCAAACCATTGGCACCGGGTGTTTTGATTTGAGATAATGAATCACTTAAGTCACCATCTAACGGCTAGAGACAGGATGAACTGGGATAAAAAGTGCAAACAGATGGCATCCCATGTACTAATGCTGCCTGTCAATATGTCACACTGGTAAGACTTTGAAAATGCAGTCATGGAGTGAGTACAAAATATTATTTATATGATTACCGAGCAAACACATTTATTTCATTTTGATTCATAAAGACAAAAGTTGTGTGTTTCCTGGCCTTACTTCCTTTCAATAGAACTTTAACGATCAGTCTACAGGCAGAGATCATTATCATGTTTTGCCCTATATGCTACATAAAACATTCTACACTCCATGTCTTTCATCTCAGCATGGAGAACTGTGCAAGTCTGCATATACAACATAGGCTCCAGTCTGCAGACTCTTCTCACGTGTATGGCCCTCTGGTTTACATTAAGCCAATGTGCTGAATTCTCCATAACCATCACATGTAAGCCAGCACCATCACTTACATTGCCCGTCATATGCCGCCCATGCAGTGCGGTGAGCAGCATTTATACATACACCCCTGAATGGATGGAATCCTTTAGGCGCGAGATGACATTGGCCATGGAAGGCTTCGCTCCAGTGCCGCTCTGCTTTTGAGTATTCGCATGGAAGTGTAGAAGACATTAGGCAGGCAGGAGACAGAAAAACATCTGCAAAGTCCATCACTGATAAAATGGGTCCATCATTGAGCAATATCATCCCCTTGGAATGCCTTGTCTCTGCAGTTTCTAGACTAATTTGCCTTTGTTTTGGTGAGCTTTCTTAGAAGTTTATGGGGAATGTCCTTTTTGTCAATTAGGCCTATATGCAGCAGTAAGATAAGAGTGTTCTTATCTGTCAATGCAAACAACTGATGAACTAATGACATTTAAATACTTTTTATGATCTACTTCTTGTAAAAATACTTTGGTGGAATATCTGTTATTGTAGTTGAGTTGGTGGAATATCTGTTACTGATGATTGAGAATCCATTACTTATCAGAGATTACGGACTTAAGGATTTCATATATTTTGTGCCAACTCAGGCTTCCTCTGGTGGGCTAGACTCATTCACTGCAGCCCACTTTGTGCAAAGAGGATACTCTCAATGGATATACCTTTACTTTGTGGTGGATGAGCACTTTAAATCTAACCTCTCTCACGTCAGATGCTACGCCCCCTGGAGAGCCCATTGATAGGGATTTCAGGGCCGAGAGGGAATGGACGGACCAATCAGGAGACCGTAGGAACCGCTGGGTGGGATTTTTTGTGGGGGATTTTTGTGAGTGTGGTTACTTTAAATCTTGGTTCAGCCCTTAATTTCAGTATGCTGATCGGTTGCTAGGAAATCTTGTCAGGGAAACCTAGCCTAAGGAGAGTACTCAGGTGTAGTATTGTCACACAATACTATATTGAGTGGACGAGGTACTACACCTGGCTAGGCCTCCAAATCATGTCATCATTACAACTGACTTAAATGTCTGTTCAGAGAGATCCTTGAATATATCCATGTCCGTGCAATACCATAGACTGCGATTTGTTTTGTTGTTGCTAAGTGTTATCTATTGCTGTTTATTTTGATACAGGAATGACTTTTCCAAGCCAAATCTGACAAAAAGATACTTTCTCAAGAGCGGAATGTCTACAGTAACCCCTACTTTCTGGTTTAGTCTAGACTGAACCAGAAGTATTTCATGGGACATGGAACGGAAGAAAAACATCAGCATTCCTCCTCAAGCATCCGATGAGAGCTGACTCACTCACTCACTCTCTCACTCATTGCACACTCACAGAGTATCTGTATGACGGAGAGCTCCTACTCCTCTTACTCATACTGTCCCACTGGGCCTTGTAGGACAGGGTGTTTTGGTGCCGGACATGACCCCTGACCTTTTGTTACACTGGGAAGGCCCATGTGCTCACTTCTGGTAGGCTAATCCTCAAGTGTTTGCAGGACTTCCTCTTGCTCTCCTCCTTGTAAGGGCCGTGCTGATTTACTTGGCTGAATATTCAGACTCCTGACCCCCTCCATCCCAACCACCCACAGAGCCGCCAGGCTGAGAAAAGGGGTGAGTTAACGACAACCACATCTTTCCCCTACTCCATCAATAATTACACAAACACAGGGACTCACCTATTTCGGAGACCTTTTTTGGTTGTGAATTAAACTGAAATTAAATACTGACCTCCTGGGGAATGCCAAGGATTCAGGCCAAGGCGCTATTACCTCATGCTGTGTATAGAAAGACAAAACAAATAACTACTCTTTTTAGAGTGGTAATAGCATTACAATCCATTTAGAATTAATGAGTTTTTTTATGATATATATAAATACAGTAGAGTTATGGAAATGTCTACGAAACAAGTATTCATGATGACTATAGTTACAGTTGGCATGATAAATGCTGATCTGGAGAGAAGACTCTCAAGTGATTTATTACACTATAGAAGCAAAACAATGCTCATCACACTAAGGAGCTATTTGTGTTCCTTGTTCAAATGTACAGAATCGATGGAGTACACTCTGAACCAACTTTACAATCATAAAGTCCTTTCTCTATTTGAGTTCGCTGACGATTCCAAGGCTCTCAAGATGTCCCCTGTTGTTTTGAAACAGGGTTTGAATAACCCTACAAGTCCACACCCAATCCATCTTCTCAGCCATGGCCCATAACATCAGATATTTCCTTTTCACCTCACAGCTAAGGCTACATGTCCAAATTAAAACTCCACTGGGACGTATGAACTTGTTAATGTGATAGGACTGCATTTTACAAGGCCCAAAAGGACTGTAAAAGTCCAGGCATATACTGGACAGTTTTGTTCTTAAAACTGGGTTAGCTACATAAAACAACAAATACTGCAGTAAACCTGTATAGGATGGTTTGTATCATTTGATAATTGAGAGTAGCCTAGAATTGTTCCTTCCATTTAAGTTTTGTGCTTATGATTTAAAGATAAATGTTTTAAATGCAAAACCATCATTACAGTAAACATAAAAAGTGATCTCAGTGGAATAGTGGGATTAATGAGTTTTTCATTGTCAGCAAATGCTCTTCAAACTAAACTCTAAAACCAATGTGAGAAACCCACAGAAGTCCCAACCTATCACGTTCAAAGTACCCGTGCCAAACATCATCCTTACAAATACCGTTTTTCTTTTTTTTTTCTTTTTTAAATAGGCTATGCGAGACCTGAGACAAGATTGCCACTTGAAATACTTCCAGAAATTTCAGTTTAAAAGAGAATCAGCAAGGATTTATTCTCAACCTTATCCCTCCAAGCCACTGAAACATTTAAGAATGCATATAAATATAAATGGTAAAAACTGGTGAAATTGGATATCCACCTGGGTTAGTGTTATAATTCTGTATAAGGCCTACAGCAAGACCTGTTAATCAAGCACACTTGAGAACAAACCTCCTTGCTCCTTCCTTCCTGCTCGCTCTTATGATGCTCTGAGTCAGATGATCTCATTTTATATGCTCAGACTGTTTAGACTGGGACACCAGCGCCCCAGTCACTGATTAAGAGCTTCAGCACTGCAGGCTTCTGGTCAGAGAAGCATTCGGTTTCAGAATTAGTCTCTCTCTCTGTCACGTTATGGGAATCTGGGGAACTGTCCAGATGAAAAATTGCTGTTCTGCCCACTTAGACATCTTGCATTCTGCAGTCTTGCTTACTGCATTTCCTAACCAAAATCAGCCCAAATTAGGCATTTTAGATAAAAGAGCTCTGCTTAAACCAAATGAACTAATCCCAAGGAACGATCATGGGCAGTTTTTGAATGCCCTGAAAAGCTTTGCCATCCCACAAATCTGACCTTTTAAACTTAAAATCTATGCTAATGTCACCAAACCCAGGATGATTTGAATAAATGAAAAATGCTAAAATTCCTCAACGTAGTATTTTAAAGAAGCTCCTGCAAAAAGTTTAACAGTTTGGGGAGTGTCATTCATTTTGTCATGCCAAGTCTAAAATAAAATCCAGACAGCAAATTATAGCATAAAAATAGATTATCATCAGTTATGCACTATTTTATGCTGTATTAATAATGTCATATATTTTATGTACATAGGTTTAAAAAGGTCTTTTGGAAAATGTTCAACACATCTGTCAAAGCAATTGTGCGATCAAACAAAATAGCACATTTTGTCTTGTGCTCCACATTCAGAGAATGTTATGTAACATTACATTCCAGACTACAGGCTTCGAGACCCAAGTGGACTCCTTCTATGGTTTATTTCACCGCTTTTTTCTTTGATCGACAGTTCAAGAGAAAAGTGTTCAAAGATGACTTTAAGGGCACAGCTTCAAGGACATGCATCAGTGACCTCCATGAATTTTTAACAGATGAAATACTCTAAAAAGTTCTTGTTTTCTTGCACAATTTCAACTTACAGTTCTTGTCGGCATAGGTTTCATTAAAATAAGGTAAACTGTGGACTCTATTGCCCAGATATAACTACAGTAGATGAGAAAGATGATACACTAACACAGATAACCAATTTTTCAGTAGTTTTATTGAAAAATGCCTCCTCTGGTTCAGAAATAAATAAGAAAATAAGGCTGTGGAATTCACAATATGCAGTTAAAACAACTGAAGCAATCTATTTCTATAGTCTTGCACACAAATTCCAACTGCATTGGTATTGATATATATATATAAAAAAACTATATTCTGTTTTTTTATTTTTTTTTTTAGAAAAACCCTTACTAAATATACAACACAGACATGCAATACCACCATTGGCAAGAGTCAGCTGTGAGTTGGCATAATAAAATTGGTAAATAATAATTTGTCTGAGAGAATGAAGTAAAGCCACATTTCGAAGACAATGAGCTGCAGGTGAACATGAACCAATAACCCTCTTTACTTGAATGGACAACAACGATGTATGACATCACTTCCACATTTCATGATATGACTTGACAAATGGGTGAATGAAGACTAGTGGTTAGTTTCACAAACAAGTGAAATTTTTAATGTTAACATCCTTAGTGCATTTAAACTCTGGCTCTACCTAAATGAACACAGACGCGGATATGTTACAGGCAAAACACATAACAGGACAATTAGCACACATATATGATTTCTGAGTGAAGTTAGGATAAAATTTGATGTATTTCAACTGAACCTTGATGAAGTAGAAATGTGAGGAAAAAAAAAGTTTGTTAATGAATCTCCTGTAGTGCTGTGAGTCTTTTCTATACATCTATCAACATCATCTTTGAAAACGATCTTTGAAAAACAACCAGAATTTTAAACAACTTCCAAGGATTCAGAGAAAACTTCTTGGCTGATTATGATTCTATTCTCTCTGTTTCCTCTCTTGATAGAGATCTCTTTCCACGTTGGTTTTGTAAATAACCGGGAGATTGTATTTCTGTCTCAAAATCGTCAGTTGCTCCCTCTGGTACGGAGGCTACGCGGTTGTTGGGCGCAGGCTGGTAACGGTCTGGTTGGAAATATTGGGTTGTTCAATTGAACAAAAATTTAGTTTTGGATTCTTTGTATGCATCAACTGTCAAATGTTGTGTCTACTGTAAACATAGTCATTTTGTAAAGTGTATGGAGAAACATTCATCATTTTTTTCATATAATTACAAATATAAAACTTAAAAAAGGACTCATGCTCACTTACAAAACCTTAATCTCAATCTAAGACATTTCCTAAAATAATCTTATTTCAAAAAAAGAATAGTTTAACTTGTAATGAAAATAATACATAGAATATTTAAAAATCTTGTTAAGATTACCACCAGCCATTGGTTCCCTATAAGCCATCAAGGCCTATCCTCATATCATATTGAGGTATAACATAAACAAATTAATCAATACAAAATAAAACAAGAGTAAACAATTGAAACACAAAAAGTGACAAGATGTGACCTACTGTGCACCAGTTATGCAAATACAAAGTTGTCATGGTTACATGTACAGATGGGCACATGCTACATTGGGAACCTGAGCAAAGGTTGTGTACATCACTCAAGGCGAAAATAACAAACGGAGGTTATGTTGGCAGTCAGCAAGCAGCGAGTTAAAAGGCACAAGCTGGTTGAGGTGTTATTACTCATGGTTTTTCCTTTTTTTAAATTCAAACATCATTTACAAGGCACAATTAGTTTATTTACAGATATATCTTCGAGGCTGAAATATTTGGTTTCAGAAGGGGAATGCATTCATGCATTTTAACCACTAAATATCACAATAGCACCATGATATTTAGCGACTAAAGCGAACACTCCCCTCTCTCAGCTACTACATCCACTTGGTTAGTAGTTGGACATGCTCCTTATGTCAAGAGAAGCTCTGTAAACAGTCTCCTACTGTCTGGGATGCAAACAGGCCACCGAATGTTTGCCAACTGCCGTTTCATCAAACAATGTAGCTGTGAGATGATGTTAGTGCCAGTCCACTTCTCTCTGGGGGGTTTGTTTTGCTTGTTGCTTTGTTTGTTTGTTTGTTTGTTTGCCTTGGATTTAACGTCGCTCAGCAAATGTTCATTCATCATGTCCATGGTGGTTATCCTTAAGGACTCATCAGCACGTGCGCTACTATCTCACAAATGGTTTTTTGCTTTGTTTTTTTTTTCAGGTTTTCAAACTGTAAGCAGCACAGGCGCTCAAGAAAGCTTACTATGCTGTACCTGCAAACAGGTTAAAACCGAGTGTTAAATGCTTTCACATAACCGATTAATCATCATCATCATCTTCATGCCGTAACCAAGTTACATCACTCACAAAATCGTTCTGTTAGCTGTCTCCATTAAAACACATGCATCAACATTCTAGCAGACAGGCCGCTAGCTTATGTGAAGTTGTCAAACTCACCCTGGTACCCTTGTCCATTGTAAGGAATGCCAACACACTGTGAAGAATCGCAATATCCAGGAGGTCCCGGTGGTCCCCGAACTCCTGGGGATCCCTGCCGCCCAGCCTGTCCACGCTCCCCAGACGAGCCAGGAGGACCAGGGGGCCCGGTCTGTGATGGGCCTTGTGGTCCTGGAACAGAAAGAGTTGGAGTTGGAGGGGTTGGGATGGGGTAGGTGGGTGTGTGTGTGTGTGTGTGTGTGTGTGTGTGTGTGTGTGTGTGTGTGTGTGTGTTGTACTGTAGCCTATGGAAATGGGGGGAGTGGGGTCTTGGGGCAAAGACATGCCTTCAGAAGCTTGCTGACATCACTTGTGTCCCAAGTGACCATGATGCGGGGGGAAAACTGGTTTCTTGCACTGTAATTTAGATGTTTAGATGGCTCAATTAAAAAAAAAAAAAAAAAAAAAAAAAAAAAAGATGGTGGGGAAAGCATTCCGTGCTCGGTGGAGTTACCCCCTGCCCCCGTCCGTCTAGACAGCATAAACCAAGTTTGGGACTTTTTTTCCCCTCCCACCCCCCTCTCTCCTCCGCTTGCTCTGACTCGCTCCCTTAAATCAGCACATGTGCTGTCGATGAAAAGCTCCAGAGAGCAAGGCACTCGCTGAAGGAACAATCTGATTATCCGCCTCCAACCTCCAGCCCAAAACCCCCCACCCCCACCTCCACGCCCCCCCTTCCCCCACCCTTCCCCAAATCCCGACTTCTTAAACAATGAGTCATCGCCGTAAGCTTCCTCCTACTGTACCGCATTCACACACATTTTGCCATCAGTTCATTCACAGAAACAAGACTTGGCAATGTCTGAACATGGGGAGAAACACAGATCGACTGGACTGCCACCCCTTCTCTGTTCTCTTCACCATTATAGATGACATCTTAGAGACTCCCAGCGGCTCAGAGCAACACACTGAATAGTCATTTGTACGTGGGTGACGGCTCATAAATGCTGATTTCGAACATTTCTCTTTTTTTTAAGTCCCCTGCCAAAATACTCAATAGACGTCATGGCTGAAAACCTCATCTACATCTCCTCTCATTTGAAATCCTACCATGAGTTCAGAGCCATCATCTCCATGGCAAAACTGTAATGGCCTGACATACATGTAACTAAGTGCTTGTTCAATTGGGTGATATCAGTCATCTTAGTAGTGTTTTTATTCCATTAGCTTTGCCTTCTTGGCTGATAAGGGACACCCACACAAGTCAAGCATGCGTGTCCATACCGGCGGATTAATGGAGGACTGATGGGGTGAACCATCTGAGCTCCAGGTCAGTGACCGGCAAGAGTGACATAAATTAAGTCTAGGAGAAGTGTGGCTGGCAACGCATCTGACCGACTGAGATTAATTTATGACACACAGCTGCCAAAACAAGGGGTTCGTGAAATACATGAAGGTAAAACTAGCCACCCCCAACCCCCCCTATTCTCTCACACAATGGGTCTGCTTTTCACTGTGATGTTATGCTTGCTCTGCTTTCTCATGGATAGGGGGTCTACAGTCAATGCGCATTACATTTGAGTTGAGCAATGGTTTTGGGAGAATCAAAGCTCTCAACAGCCGGTTGGGGAACATGTTGAGGATTCTTTTACAGTTGGGTAAATGTGAGGAAAGTGGAACTCTAAAAATAGTGTCATGGACATTAGGTGTGTGAAGGATCGGTTTGGATGTGTGTGTGCGTGTGTGTGTGTGTTTGTGTGTGTGTGTGTGTGTGTGTGTGTGTGTGTGTGTGTGTGTGTGTGTGTGTGTGTGTGTGTGTGTGTGTGTGAGGGGGTTGTGTACCAGGTGGACCAGCTGGTCCTCTCTGTCCTCTCTGTCCAACTCCTGGGCTTCCTCGCTCTCCCTTCTCCCCGGGTATTCCTGTGTGCCGGACAAGACAAGTAGAGGACAAAAACACTCATTAGTTCTGTGGACTTCAGCAAATTACTACCTTGTGTCATCCTATCGGCCCATCAGAGCATCCCTCTCCTTCAGAACAAGTCTTGTTTTGTTATCTTCAACACATACTGATGGGCTGAGATTTACCAGTGTAGATATTCATGAAATTCATCACTGGAATTGTACTTTAACTGCCAAAAGGTGCAAGATGTTACTCCACATGCTAACAGGTCCCTGGATTGTGCAATGCCTCAAGACTACTTGTTCTCAAACTAAGAGACTCCCAACAGTTTTGTTGGATGTGAAATCCACCAAAGACTCTGTTAGGTCATTCAAGACAAGAATGTTGAGGTAAAGTTGAGGTTCAAAGCCCAGAAAAGTCAGGGAGACTCTCGTTGAATCTAAACAAGTCTAACTTTACAGCTATAAAACTAGTTGGTTGCTTTTCAGTGGCTTGCACCAAACACAACAAATCTTGAATACCTCATAAACATAATTATCCCATAAGGGAGATATCCAGTTTAAAGGATCACACTCACTGGCAAAAAAAGAAGGAGAGAAGAAGAAGAAGAAGAAAAAAAAAAACCCTCAAATAAACAGACTTGAGAGGAGCTCCTCACCTCGCTCGCCCGGTGGTCCTGGTAAACCAGGTTGGCCAGGGAAACCGCTGCGCCCACCCTGGCCGGGCTCTCCGCGTGAGCCTTGACTGCCAGGGGGTCCGGGAGGCCCGGGTGGACCGGCTACGCTGCTACGGTAACCGCTCGGGATCTGGTTGAGCATCATGTCGATCCTGCTCATTTGTCCTGCAAACAATTTACATGCATTAGCTGTTCTGTACATACACAAACTGGACTGTCTTTGATGTTCAAGCATGTTTGAGAACTATACAATGAGGGCACTTACGGTTGACCAGCTGCTCACACACTTGTCTGGCGATGTTGCGCATCATGTTTTGGGATGCAGCATCTCCCTGACGGCGAAAAAGGAAGAAAGAAGAAGAAGAAGAAGAAAAAAAGAGTTGATTCTCAAAACTTTGATCTATTTTTGATCGCATGCAACAGACACATGTGTGCTTGTTTTACTTACTTTGTCTCCTTTTTCTCCTTTCATTCCCAGTTGGCCCTAAAAGCAACATGAAAGAATTGAGCAACAGTGTTTCACCAACTTTCAAGTTCAATTTCTTTTTACGGTCGTCTCAATGTGACACTAATCAACACCACAGTTTCCAATTAAGCACTGTAGTGGCTCCTAAAAAGACTTCAACTAGCATGGAAAAGACCTAAACTTTTATACCATGTAATTGCTGCTAAATAACATTACATTTCTCTTAACTCAAGAGGCAACCGACTGGCATGGAAAGGATCTAAATATTTATGCCACATAATTGCAGTAAATTAACATTACATTTCTTAACTTAACATCTTAACTGCTGTTAACAGACCCCTCTGTAGTTGCACTGCACAACCTCACAACCTCCATGGTTTTCAGGGCATAAACGTGTATTGTGCCTACATTCTGTTTATACTAGACTGTAGAATAGCGTGACCAAAGCATAAACGTACAGGAAGTCCTGGTTCTCCTTGTTTTCCTGAATTTCCTGGTGGGCCTGGCATGCCAGGAGTTCCCGGGCTTCCCTGGATGAAGACAAAGAATACACTCATCAGCTGTCACTCTCCTTCACCACACTGGGTACAGTCAACCATCACAAAGCCTCCAAGCTAACAACTGAGGATCTATAAGCACTAACATATGACATGGGATGGTGTGTGTGTGTGTGTGTGTATGTGTGTGTGTGTGTGTGTGTGTGTGTGTGTGGGGACCACAAACAGGGGTTGAGCAGAATAGAGAGACAGACAGAGCATGCATGCTATAGCCATGTGAATCCACAGGGCTGGCGTGACGCCTATTGACATTGAGGGGCCATTAACCGGAGGCAGAAGGAAACCGCAGCACCGAAAATTAGTTGCACGCTTTATTCTCATCATGGGAAACGTGAGGGGGCTGCAGACTTTGGCCTATAAGCTCTGGAGCCAGAGGCTAATGGCTAAACA
>JAODXP020000024.1:32800438-32902938 GCA_027497455.2 Sardinella longiceps
TTATAGACTATGCTGTATGTTGATAAGACCAGCCCCGCACCAAGTGAACAGTCAGACCTCTGATAGTCTAATGTTGGAATGTTTATATAAGTATCTGTGGCTCAAATTGGTTCAGTGTGTGTGCTGTAGGCCTAACGTTACTGTTGACACCCTTCAACCTTCTTGTGTGCAGTAGCATAACATGTTGGTTGGCTGAATTGGCTGTTTGATTTGCCTTGCTGTTGCAAGTGTGGTGTAATGATCAGATGTTTCTGTGTGCAGATTCAGATCCGTAGCATTATGTTTTGGCTCAGGCTCACTAGATGTTCTAATGCAGATTTCCCTTCTGACCTCTACCTGGTTCTGGTTCTTTACTCCACAGCCAAAACACCAAGGACAGATGGCAATGCCATTTACAATTTATTATCAAACATCTGTATTACAAGTAGAAATATTATAAAACTGTGCTTGAACAGCAGTATTGCAAAATGGTCAGCAAGCACTGCCTTGTTTGCTTATTGCACGTCTTTTCTTGTGTATGGTAACGTTACAGTATGTACGCGTAAGTTGACCGAATTCACAAAAATATAGTTGCACACTGTAACTAAGTTGCTAACTGGTTGGAATCTGTGTTGTTTTGGGGAAACGGGCACCAGGACAGTATTTTTTGCAGTTTATTCCACTGTGTTGCTTTTTTTATTTGGTCTGATACAGGCAGTGCAAAGTAACTTTGGTTGTTTAGTGTTCTCTGGATTGCTTGGTGTGAGCTGGCTACTAGTCAACAGACCACTTTGTAACTGGTGACGCTGACATGTCTGTGAGTCATTTTGGAAATAAAGGGCAGTTACTACAGAGGGGTCAGCGGTGGTTTGCCCAGTTTTCCTCTCTCTAAGTATTATTTGATACTAAAGGACGCACCATGGCTCTCGCATAGGCTGTGGCAAGCACTGATGGAGCCTACATTGCAATCTTGGATCAGTTCTTAGCCTAGTTAATCAAATTAAGCAATGGTTTGGAGGGAGATTAAACTCCATCTAGACCATGCCAGCTCAACAGATGAGGGAAACGAGTAGGGGAGAGAACTGCTATAATTGTGTCGCTGTTTGGCAAGCCTCGGCTCTGACATAGTTTGTATAAAGACAAAAGTCTACCAGTCATGTAAGAAAAGGAACTTGAACCCACTGATGGCACAAGAAACGAATGTTATGTCTACTTGTTGGCTTGGTAACTAATGTCAATCTAATTCATAATTTATTTAGGTCCCTTTCTAAAAATAAAAAGATTAAAAGATCCTCAAATCTCTATACTGTATGTTAGCTGATATGGTGTTCAATACATTTATAATTTCACAATTTGCCTGTAAGTTGACTCTTTCCAAACTGTTTTTCTCTTTCAGAAAAGAAAAGGATCGATCAAAAAAGCCTGAGAAAAAGAAGGATGATCCATCAGAAATGAAACAAACAGAAGTGTAAGTGGCCTCCCCAGACATATAAAAGTTTCTGTGCAAAAGAATTGGGTATTGAAGAGGAAAAAAAAAAACAATTTATGATTTTTTTCCCCCACAGGGCAAAGTATCCATCCTGCCTTTTCTTTCAGTACAACACACAACTAGGTCCCCCCTATCACATTCTTGTGGACACCAACTTTATTAACTTTTCCATCAAGGCCAAGTTGGATGTAGTGCAATCAATGATGGATTGTCTATATGCAAAGTGTAAGTACCTGTTTCAAAACCTATGGTAAAAATGTGCACTTCATATTTTTTTTAGACATAAAGGCCTATCTGCATCAAGAACTAGAAGTATTAAGGCAACTCTTAGAATAATAGCCTAATCATGTTAATGTCTATAATGAAGCATAGTAAAGGAGCACACACCCACATAGAACGGCTAGTTCTCTTATTATATTACAACGTTTTGGCTGAACTTGATGGAGGCTATCTGGCTTTTTTGCCTTACAAGACAGTGTCATGTTTTGTATATTATACTGTTGATTTATTAAAAATATACAGCCCTAGATGAAGGAGACTAAGCAGTTTGTGTCAGGATTTAAAAATAAATGCTTCATTTTCTGCACTCAATACCGTAATTTCCCGACTATTCACCGCAGCTTATACATTGATTTTGCAAAATTTCCTCCGCTATGAGGTTAAAACAGGGGGGCAGTTAATATGCTGTTAATATGGTTTTGTTTTTTTTAACTTGCATAAAACACCGTCCTGCGGCTTATACACAATGCGGCTTATATGCGGGAAATTACTGTAGTAATTCCCTGTTTGTTTTTGTTTTGTTTATTAGGTATCCCTTGCATCACAGATTGTGTTTTAGCAGAATTGGAAAAGCTGGGAATGAAGTACAGAGTGGCATTAAGGTACATAAATTCAAACTTCATACACTAACATAATTTCCATGCATCCTGGAAAACATGGTATTGGGACAGTGTAATAAGCTTACTTCCAGTGAACTTGCTAAGCATTGGCTTTTTTTTTATTTAAACACCCCCAGCAAGCAATCACTTCTCATTAGCTTAGGTTCCAGACCCTCGTAAAAAGTAAAGCACAGACCAAGGGGCTGGTTATGACCAGGCTACTATGACCCACAAGTGATAGGAACTTGTCATTAGTTGGACATCAGTGGTGTTAGACCAATCACAATGTGCAATATACTGTATGTTGAGTGTTGTTTTGCAGGCTTAGCCAAGAACAGCAGCCGTTTGAATCGGCGTAATCTTGTTTGTTCCTCTGGTTGGTCGTAGTATCCTATTGGGTGCAGAGGCAGTTTGAGAGACAATGCTGATTCTACCTGCGGCCTATTCTTCATGGCCAGACTACATATTATATGTTATACTTTGACTTCTGAGGCTATATGATCATGCATATGATGAATGTGACAACTCAAAATTAAAATGTAATGGTTACAACTAGAACTTCTTTCTGTTTTTAGCTAGTTTACACAGAATATTAACGCAAACATTGGCTAACATGAATTTCTTTGCAGAATAGCCAAGGACCCTCGCTTTGAGCGTTTGCCATGCACACACAAAGGAACCTATGCCGATGACTGCCTAGTCCAAAGAGTGACACAGGTACCTTTCCTTAGTGTGTAGGTCACATTCACTTTTCCTGTGTTGCATTGAAAGAGAGCGATATTTCATTTAGTAAATGTTTTTTTTCTCCTGCACTAGCACAAATGTTACATTGTGGCAACAGTGGACAGAGACCTGAAAAGGAGGATCCGTAAGATACCTGGTGTCCCAATAATGTACATCTCCAATCACAAGTAAGTGTTCAATTGACTTACACTACACAATTAGACAACTCTTCTACAGTTACATTGCACTAGTATTGTGTGTCTGTGTGTGTTTTTTTGATTGATTAGGCACGATATAACTGCATGATGCAACATGATTTGATAATTTGTTACACATTTATAAACTTGAGAATTAAATAGTGTCTTCTACTTCATTGTCCTCTTGTGTTCAGGTACAACATAGAGCGTATGCCGGATGATTATGGAGCACCCAGGTTCTAAATGACAAGAAATTACATCAAATGGAAATCGTGTTGAACTGTGTTATTTTGGACTGTTTATACTTTATTTTTATTTTATTTTTTTCTGTTTTCTGCAAGCAATCTCAAATGATATCCATTGCAAATACTTTTGTAAATAGAGCTCAAATTTCTGTTTGAAAAAAAAAAAAAAAATTAACTTTCTTTTTGAAATAAAAACTACATGTGTGTAGTGGTATTAAACCTTGTGTTTGAGGAGCTCCCAGTTACAAATCATAGCACAGCAGCTTATCTGGTGTGTGCAAAGTTTTATGTGATGACTGACCATAACAACCAGTGACATCAGTGTAACATTAGTGTGTGTTCTATTTGAAACTTCATTTAAAACCTTAATTAACAAGGTTACAAAGTTCTCTGTGCATCTCACTAGTTTCACATTAGATTGAATTGACATGGCAGCAGTGTAACAACGATGTAATGACTGGAATTTAATTTCACTGATGATGGTTGGATGGGGGTCTTTTGGATCTTAGACTTATTAGGTTCAGGCACAATTTTGTGTGTCCTTACAAACATTGTCTGTTATATTCTTCATGTCTACAAAGAATTGAGATTTGACAATTGCTGATCAGCAGTCTTTAGAAATAAGCACAGTATGTCAATTTACCATCAAAGACCGGACGATACGGAATATACAGACAATATAGAACAAAATGTCTTTTCAATGCATATGCGTGTTGTATTCAGGTTGCATTACGCAGGAGCTACAGGGTGGCCAATATGATCGCCTTTCACTGGGCATGCGCACATGGAGGAAATATGTAATGCGTAAAGCCTGGCCAAAAAGTCTGGATTGGCTGATAACCGGCAGAGTTTGGTGTCACAAGACGATAATCTGAGCTAACATTAGGAGAGGGCGTTACGGGGAGAATGCAAGAAAATTGAATTTGTGATTATAACGGACCATCTCACTCGTTGGTAACGCTAGGTATTTAGTCAGCTATGTTGTGTGGTGAAATAAGTTAACATTAGCTGATAGATGCCGGGTGTCGGTGATCTGTGGCATTCGGTCATTGTTTTGATCTCTGGGCAGTGGCCAACATTGTCGTTTCATCGAGCGCAGCATCTATCGATTGGAGGTTATATGTAGCAAGGGGCATTAGTGAAACGGAGATAGTTTGTTGTGAAAAGTGTCTTCTGTAGTGAACTGTTTAGCTAGTTGCTAACGCGCTTCAGCAATGCTTGTGTGTATTATAGTAACTAAAGAGGACATTTAACGTTATCGTTACGACGGACTCAATATTCTGGGACTCAACAGTTCTTGCTTACTAAATGAGGATACGAACTAGTTTGTTTTCGATGGAACTAACGTTAACGTAATTTTGTTTAGCCTTATAAAAGTGCTTTCTAGTCGTCTAGAATTCACATTGAAGATATTGAAGATATTATCCACACGTTAACGGTACGCAACTAGCGTTAACGTTATGTGGATGTCAACTAACGTTACCAAAATGCGATTTCTCAGCATCTAACTAATGTCAAAAGAAAACATTGGAGTTATGTTTAGATCGAGATTGTACGAAGTCAGAAGGCTTCATTAACATGTTCCAATCCTGCTAGGCCAACAAAAGGCGTTGTGCGGTGCGTGGTCAACCAGACTTCACCAGTTACTTCAACTCTGTGCGTCGCTTTGTCGTCGCATCTTGGGGAAACAAAACGGGCTGATGTGATTCCAGGTTGACCGACATCGGTAATGTCATGAACTGTTGGTGTCTGTCACCTGCTGCCAGTGTGTCTACCAGAGTTCAGCGGACTAACGTTAAGTAGCAAACTGCACGACATTCGTGCGTGCCAAATAGCCTACCAAGACAACAGCTTCACAACAGCAGTAGGAACAATGCTGCGGTCCTCAGCCAGCTTGGGATGTGATGAGGAGAGAGAAGAAGAGCAAGAGGATGAAGGAGATGAAGATTTACGGGATGGAGGTGTCCCTTTTTTCATTAACCGGAGTGGACTGCCTGTTAATGAGGAGACTTGGGAGCGAATGTGGCGGCACGTTACTCGTATTCATCCGGAGGGCGACGCAGTGGCTAAGAGGATACGTGGTGCCATTGACCTGCCTAAGGTAGGTCATTTGTTTATATTTACATTGCTGTATTGAGACAATCACACACGTTGGTATAATCAACAGGCTTTGCTATGCAATTAAATAAACAAGGCCAGTTTACTAGGCAAAAATGCGGGCATTACAGCGTGAAAGGCATTCTGTGGTACCATGATGAAATCCGCAAATCCACTTTTTTTTTGAGAGTGAGGAAATATTTTTTACAGTGTTAACAGTGTGTGCTAAGGTCTGTAATCTTTTAAAAGCAGTAGCTTAAAGGATTATATCTGACGCAGATTTCTTATTCTGTGTGCCTACTGTAACTGAAATTGTATAGTTGCTTTTCAGTATAAACCTTGTAGTCATAACCTCTGTTTGTAAATAGCTGTCTTATGCACAGTTAGGCCACATGCCCACATCCACTATGTGTCTGACCCCTACTGACTTAATTTTAAAAGGTCATGAGGCTATGAATGTGAGCAATTCTGAGGCCGCTCTTCAACCCTATGTCTTTCTGCTCACTTGGCAGATTCCAATACCAAGCGTGCCTACATACCAGCCAACCAACAGCATCCCCCAACGCCTGGAAGCCATACAGAGATACATCAGGGACTTGCAGTATCCTTCCAACTAGGTGGAATGTTGGGCAGTTGAGCAGCTGCACAAGCTAACAGAGTAATTTGCAGTCACTGTGTCATTTTTTTTTTATGAAGGGTCATGTAGTCTCAATGGCCAACTATAGAAATAGTCTATTTAGCCTACAATAATCTGCACCAGTTGATAAGTTGCATTTTGTTCTTAGAAGTTTTTTCCACCTCTAAAGATTGTTTTAGCTTTTGTAGTAAATGTTAGACAAAACAAGCCACCGATATGTGAAGATGTTACTTCGCTACCAGTCATGACCACTGAAATATTTACTGAATATGAATCTTTCATGACATACATGCATGAAGTATGTATACCACCAGTCCCATTGGTAGGAATTGTAAATCAGTGGATATTTCTTACAAAGTTACTGTTGGTCGAATCTAGGTCACTGGGTCACATTACTACCTTTTTATTTTATTTTATTTTTTTTTATTTTGTGACATTGCATCTTTATTGCTGACTAAAGTCGTTGCCATACAGGTACCCGTCAATATAGAAAATAACCTTTTGTTGTACACTTAACAAGGTTTTTTCAGGTACAATCACACTGGAACACAGTTTTTTGAAATCAAGAAAAGCAGGCCTCTTACAGCGTAAGTGTTTTATCAATCACTGTCCTTTTCCTCTCCTGTTAGATGTTGTGGTTTTCAGTCTGGTCAGATATATCCAGGGGTTAAAGTGGGGGGGAACGCGGGGTTACACAGTTCTGGCACCTCAGATAAATGAACAATATCATCGTATTCTTCTTCTATGCATTTTTCTTTGTTTGTGCCGACACAAAATATGAGTGTTCCCCCTCCTGCCAAATCCTACATTAACCACTGGATATATCCCATGTATAAACTTTGTAAATGTGAATAAAGCCATTCCAATCACATAAAGGTTAAAGTTGGAGATGGGGAGTTTGTAAATGTTTTATAAGCACCTTGGCATCTTATAACACTGATGGTAAGAACATCATAGCACAGAACTTTGTGTCAGCTTTACCAGCTGTTTTAGGAAATACATTGGTTAAAATGGTCAGTGGTTTTTGTAAGACAGTCTTTGCCACATATTTTAATGGATGTGGAATACAAAACAAGGACATAGGAGGGGTATTCCATGGAGAGAGGTTATGGGAAATTCTGTCTTATTTTAGTGAGTTCGGTTGGGAGTTAAGTGGGAGTACTGTTTCATTGTTGTGAGTCCGTGCTTAGCAACTGGGATCATTTGTATACCTCAACTAGACTGCCCCTTGTAGCATGTTGCAGGTTGACTTTGTCGAAAGGCATACACTTGGAAAAAATGGGATCATTTTCAGAGTTGATAGGACAAAAGATAGCATTGCTGCTGGCATTTGACCCATAGTTGTTATTTGATGTGTCTACCTTTCAATATAGTAGGACAAAGCAAAAGCATTATCGGTGAAGTTAGAAAAGAATAAAGGTTAAGGCTGCTGTCTTTTATGCTTGCTGAAGCGCTTGATAATGTCAGTTGACCCTCTTGATGTAATCACATTCGTAGAGGTTAAACAAAGAAACTTTAGAACCCATCTCTGAGTTAACTACACTTCTGTATGATGATTGCCTTTAACCCAGATTGAAGCCAGGATTACATTTAAAATGAAATGTGATATCTGATGAATGCTTTGCATTTTGGTGTATGAAACCAATATTATTTAGCAATTTATTCTGTAGGAATGTCTTGCCATTCTTTTTGGTTTGCTTGGGTTTCAATGACCTAAAATCTTTAGGGTAGTTCGCTCCTTAGGAAGTGAAATCATCATGACCACTATCTAGCCCTGCATTGTCACTTCTATTTATTCTTTGTGACCCAGATATGGCCCAAAATGATGATTGAGTATCAGAACCAACCATCCGAGTTCTGAATCTAGAGCCATACTCTTGGGGTGGTAAATTACATAGCAATGCTCTGGTCTGTTTTTTTTTCCAGGTTGATGGATATTGCAAAGGAGATGACCAGAGAAGCCCTACCAATCAAATGTCTTGAAGCTGTGATCCTTGGAATGTATCCTTATTATCATGAGTTCAGGGTAACCATTAATCAAATTGATTTAGAAGTAGGTTTGGTCTGCAGCTGAATAGTGGTGAGCAGATTACCGTGCGTGTTGGTTGACCATTAGGTTTTGGTTGCAGAAACATTCAATCAGATTAAGTAAAGCTGTAAAATAGTTGTCAGCAATGGGGTATTAGTAAATATTTATTTAAAAAACTGATAAATGCTACTATGGAAAACTACACAAGCTACATCATGAAGTCTTTGAATTTTTTCAGTTTTTTTTTTTAAATCAGACCTTAGTCATCTCTTCAAAAAATTTTGTTCAATCTTTTGTAATTCCTGAAATACCTGAAAAAAAATGACTTACATTGAATATTTTAGGAAGATGATGTTATTGCATTAGATTCTAGAATGACGAATGCTGTAGCTGGCGGAAAGAGTGAGTGGCCATCAATGCGGCTGTCAAGCAGTGTTTTTCCTGTCAGCGCCAGGTGTAGGAGTTTAGAGCACTCCACCAGGATGTCCTGTCTACAGATCGCCACACTTCCGTGGTAGGATAAATCTGTCACCACCGTCTTAAACAATTAGGCTCATGGTGCCATTCTTGTCATGAGGCAGTTCCAAAAAATAAAATAGGATTGTAAGAGCATGGAGGATCCCAGTAACAGCGTATGCTTATTTTATTTTGCAGTGAACAACAGATACTTCAAAAACAATAGTAAAAGTAAACAATAAACAAGGAAAAGCAAAACTATGGCAGAAACCAGGCAGTCGCCAGAAGAACAGCAATATGCCATTGTCTTCAACCTTCATGCCTCACACAAGGTTTTTAAATATATTTTGTGTAGTTACATAGTCGTTACTTATATTTTTTTTCATTCAGTGCAATAGCTGTAGTTTTGCTGACAGATTGTGCCAGTAAAATACATCACCCTGACAATGTTGAGATTGGGAAAGGGGATTAATACATGCTGGGGAAAGCAGAAAAACAAAGTATTAACTGGGGGGTGGTTGGGCGGGGGTGTCAAACGTCACTGAAAATAGGTCATCTAGTGTGAGAGACTAGAACTGGAATGGAGAGTATGTTGTCATTGTTAGTTAGACCTGAGCTTTCTGATATGTGCATGGACAGATCGCTTGGAACTGATTTTTCGCAAAGCCAGCGGTTAGACACAATCACTTCACCTTCAGTACACACACTGCACACACTGCCACCTTAATGTGAAATCCAGTGGGTGCACAAAGACATGTAAAGAATGGACTGACACGTCAATATACAAAACTTCCTTGTTTACTCTGAAGATGCGGCCTTAAGTGGAAAAAAAACGTTTTTGTAGTGGTGTTTTTGTTTCTAAATCCGTAAGAGTATGCCCAGTATAATAGATTAACAGCATTGTGGGGAAAAGACCTCTCCAATCCCTATCCAATCTGATTCAGTCCACAGGCCTGTTGTTGACGTATCTGAGTGCTGTCTGTAAGAAAAAGAATGAGAAAATTTTCTGCTTACAACATTACCATGCCCTATTCAGTTAGTGTTGCCAGGTCACTATTTGGTTTTCGTTTTATCAAATTTTTCATAACAACAGCACTTGGCGACCTTGAACAGAGCAATGGATTGATTCGCACTAGAAGTGTCCTTTAATGAATAGTCTATTTGCTCGGAATGACTACCATGATCTACGTACAGAAATATTCTACTTAACCCATTCATTCTCAGTTACCTCACCAACAGTATGCCCACCGTGGAGCGCTTTCCTCTCAGCTTTAAGACCCAGTTCTCAGGGAGCCACTTCCGCCACATTGTGCTTGGCATCCACAGTGGTGGACGCTTTGGGGCGCTTGGCATCAGCCGCCGAGAGGACCTCATGTATAAACCACTGGAGTTCCGTACGCTTGCTGACCTGGTGCAAGAATACCAGGGCGCATATCAAGGCTACTGGCACACTCTGCGCAAGGTTAAGATTGGCCAGTATGTGTCACATGACCCTCACAGCGTGGAGCAGATCGAGTGGAAGCATTCCGTCCTGGATGTGGACAAGCTGTCCAAGGAGGAGCTGAGAAGAGAGCTGGAGAGACACACACGTGACATGAGGTTAAAGGTGAGCATGGGCAGGGGTATCAACTCTCTCTCTCTCTCTCTCTCTCTCTCTCTCTCTCTCTCTCTCTCTCTCTCTCTCTCTCTCTCTGCTACTACCTGGGATTTCATTTTGTGAAATGAAGTGATCCATTCCGGACATAATTGTATCAGAGAAGAGCTATGGATAAAAGTGTCTGCTTTAAGTCCTTTTAGCTGTTTATTGTACAGTATTGTATGACACAGAATAATGTTTGACCCTATATATTATATTATTTTCTTCACATTGTTTTCCTGACTTGCTGTAATATAGGGCAGATTTTACAGGCTGTTTGGCCAAGGGAGTATTGACCTGAGGAGTGAATCTAGAATCAGGGCAACGTGGGGGAAAGAGGCTATTTCTGAATTTGAAGTTCCTCAGAAAATGTGTGACATATCTCTGTGTGCTTCACTATACAAGTCAGCCAATTGCATTGGATTTGGATGAAAAACTTAAGGGGAATTGTTGTATTTCAGTCCATAATGTTGGCAAGTTACCAGGGGAATGTGCACTCCTGAGGTGCTTTCCAAAAGGAAAAACCCTTGTCGGACATTCTAGGGGTCTTGAACTCTGAGGAAAGATTCTGCTCCGTTGTAGCATTTATCAATTTGCAGATGTAGTAAAATAGAAAGACAACATTGTTGTTCACTTGGTGTTGTTTTCACTCTTAATCAGCCAATGAAAGTAATAAATGACTCTGATACAATTGGTTCAGTAAAACATGTCCTTTGTTTAGAACTGACACAGGAAACAGTCGATAGGGCCATCTGTTGGTCACATTAAGTAACTTGCGTGGGATTCAATTCTCATATGGGTCCTTTCTCACATACCCAGTTCTTTATGTGGTAAATAAAAAATTATGGGCAGTTTTGAAAATGTGTTTTACAAATATATCACAAATATCTTTTACCAAGATATTTAGGAAAAGGAAAATTTCTTGGTTTCTATTTAAGGAGTATGTCAATGAGTTTGTCATATATTTAGCTATAGTGCTTATTTAGTGATATGTGAGCTGAAAAAGGAAAGAATGCCCTATACTGAAGTTATTTACTAAGGGGAGGGTGTTAGTTAGTGAAGCATGGATAGAAAAATTTACTACTGTGTATTAGGCCTATATATTGATATTGCATCACTCAAACCTGATTTTTTATTGCATGCTACCTATTCTCCCAGATTGGAAAGGCAATTCCCCCATCCCCCACCAAAGACAGGAAGAAAGACACAGGCTCTCCTCTGCGTAACCCTGGCAGCCCGATGCGGAGGAACAGCCGCAGCGATAGACGGTAGGATGGGACTGACTCAGCCTTTTCTCATCTTGTGTACACATTGCATTTTAGTCTGCAGCAACCATCTGCGATAACATACGCTGAAAGAATATAGATGTAACCATAAACAGGAGCATTTCAAAGACTACCAATATATATATATATTATGGTGCTTAATCAATGGATTATTATATATGTATTATATACTGGACTATATTGATTATTATTGTGTATATATTTTATCATTACTATTATATGTTATAAATATTGGAGGTTAATTTACGAGTTAGAATAAGGTAGAATAATTTCAGCTGTGATGAATGTTTGGCAGCTTTCTGTTTAGCCTTTGTTCCTATTGATACCTATTGATAATCTTCTGCCTTACAGCATCCATATTGTGTAATGAAATGTACATATATTGGCTTTTATATTGTAATGAAAAATGAAAACTAAGAATAAGCATTCTACTTATTTATTTATTATTTCTTTGTTGTTGTTGTTGTAGGCCTTCGGGAGAAAAGAAGAATATTGAGCCTAAGCCTCCATCTGACATGAACGGATACCAGATTAGGGTCTAATCTGAACATGTGCTTTCTGCTTCAAAATGGATACCACTGAAGACTTTTTTTTCTACTTTTTTTACTCTCTTACATAGTTGATTGTGCAGTTCATAGAACTGTTGGATTTCTTTCTCCCTTTTTTAAACAATCAACTCAATATTCGGTCACTGACCACTACAGGACTAGTTTTATGAAAATACAGGAGAGACATGTCTTTCAAGTACACAGGGTTTGTGTGTAATTATATCATGTGAGTGTGATGTTTTACCGTCTTACAGAATTTCAGAAGGTTTTGAACTCTGGTGACGTTGCATGATGCCACAGTTTTGTGAGCATCAGATCATGAACGTTTTCAGTACCTCTCTTATATTATTATTATTATTATATTATTGTTTTTTACATATTATACCTATAGCCTTTAGCCCTGTTAGACAGCTTCCAACATTTTGGAGATATTTGTTTCCATATCACATCCCTAGTGCCTTTGAATCATCGTCAAGATTTACACCTTCAGTGATATGGTACTGTGTTGGAAGCCAAGAGCTGAAGTCCTGATAGGCCTCCTTGTTGCAGATCTATGTAGTCATAAAAACCTGTCAGTGTTACAGGACGTATTTTGCCTCTCTCCAGTCTAATGCCTACTGCACTGAAAAAAATTATCCACTTGGTATGATCAGTTTGTGTTCTATTTATCGTAGTGTCATAACGATAAACATCTCCCTGTGATCTCATAAAGGGCTTTGTAGACTCCGTCCAGGAAGTTATATGATCCAGGCAGAGGGCAAAGTTTGACTTTGTAAGGTAGCAAAAGATTGGGCTTAGTCAACATCAGTATCAAATGGCTGAAACAAGTTTTATGTGGTTGCATAAAGTAAGAGCTGATGGATTTAAGTGTGTGTGTGTGTGTGTGTGTGTGTGTGTGTGTGAGAGAGAGAGAGAGAGAGAGAGAGAGAGAGAGAGAGAGAGAGAGAGAGATAATCAAAACTCTGTAGATGATGCCTCTTCTGACCAGGGTGATACTCCACTATATTCTTTAGGCCCAGTGAGACCTCTTTATATATTGTCGGCTCCAACCTTAATAATTCTGAACTTCAGTGTGTGTCCGAGATATCTCTTAGAAGGGTAAAGTAGAAGAACACTCTAAGTTGGAAATATCAATTTAGTTCTTATTTATATAACCTGACACTTTTTTCTTTTTGTCCATCACCAATTTAGGTCAGAATTTTTATTTAAATTTACCGACTTTAAGCACCCCTTTTGAAATGTTGCATGAGTTGGTGGTTTAAATAGATTTGCATTTTCATGGGAATTTTTTATGTGCCCTGCAAACCTAACTGAAGCCAACATGCAGTGGTCTTTAATCTCATTGATTACCAAAGCACCAGAAAGAAGGAAAACAGACAAAAGTGCTCACTAAAAGGTTTTGCATGCTCTAACATTCATGTGACACTACAGTTCTACTGCAGACTTGAAGATTTTAACTGTATAACTTGAAAATGGTAGGGTTTTGTCAATCAAGAAGGGGACAATCAGAATATTTACCCACATTTGGAACATTGAAAACAGGAAAGCATTCAAAGCTTGTTTCGTGTGAGATGGTGGTACAATTATTCATGTAATTCCTCGGATAAGAATGACAAGTCCTGAGTCGCGACCACTATAGCCGTTGTGCAAACAAGACTTACAGTATGTAGCAATCTGATGTGTTTTTTCTTCCGTCCCTATAATTAGTAAGTTGCACCAGATTGACAACAGCATCCTGCCAGCCTGTGATTAGCATAAACACGGTGCTAATCTAAGCAATGCTATCAGCAGACAGGAATGAAATCAGCTTTACTAATTACTACTTTATACAGTGTTTTCCATTGGACAGTTTTATTTTCCCCGTTGTATCCTCTTGAGATGTCTTCACACTGTGTTAGATTCCTGTAGTGGATCAAAATAGAGTTGTAATACAAAAGATGTGTCTGCGTCTTTATTAATGACATGGTGATTAGTTTTGAAGCTAAACAGGTTTAAAAGGATTGAAATGTTCACTTGGTGGGCTTACTATAAAAGCAGAATTAATGATGTGGATAAAGCCATATTTATGGTCATATTGTTCACTTCATTTCAAAATTTGGTGAGAAAATTGACACAAAGAGGCACAGGGTAAGAATTAGGCAAAAAATCTAGAAGTGCCCTGGTGGTAGCAAATTTTGCAATGCATGTTTAGAAACAAACCAGAGAGCCTGCTCCTGAGTTTGGTCAGACATCACATCACTCTACCCTTGTAGGGTGGCGGCGATGGTTTGCAGAGGCAGTTAGAAAGACTATAATGGACCCCGCCCTTCGGCTTGAGCCTTTATCCAGCTGTCGTGGCCAGGCTATACGGCAGGCTATTTGCCAATGCATGATTAACTCTCAATGCACAATAAGCTTGGTCTTGTCTTAATTCATAGTATTTTTAAAAATAGGAACAGAACAAGTCCATGTTAATGCTCTCCCATGACTATCCAAATCTAAAGTCAGAAAGTATCTTGCTCAGGAGCGTGGATAACTCCTGAAATCAAGCAGCTTCTTTGACTGTCCAAAAGGTACATGAATGCAGAATTTCTGGAAAATTATATGTTTATTAACAAATTATTTTCATAAAAAAAAGAAAATCCTCTTAACTGCATAACATCAGGATGGCTCAGAAATTGACTTCACTTAAATATTACTTCCATGAGATCCATACCATCTCAAATAAAAATAAAGTCTCATTCTCATTCAAACTAAATTAACATTTGCACCAGCAGAGTTTAGTAGTCTTAAAATCCTGCAACAGGAGTGTTCTTTTGTGCCCCATTGATGTTAAGTTGTCAAACTGATTAGCCAATTCGACAACAGCAAATCTAAAATTCGAAAGATTTTAAGACAACTGTAAAACTGTGTTTAAAAAGGGAACAGAAACCCATCCAACTGGATGAAAAAAGTCTCTTGCTGGAATTATTTAAATTCCTGAATGCAGCTTGAACACATACGGCCAGACAGCAAGATTTTTCAAAACGTCTGACTTGAACTGGAAATTTTCTGAAACCATTATAATGTTGTGAGATGTCCTCTGTGTAGTGTCCTTAGTCCGCAAAGACAATCTATAAGATCAGTCACTCTAAAGTGGGTTGAAGTGGAGCCGAAATTTGGCCAATAGGCTGAGGTGATCTGAGGGAAAGACCTCATTGGGCAGGCCTCTCAAAGCCCACAAATCTTCCTCTGACAGGAGAGATAGTCTTCCTAACAGCTCCAGGCCTCCATGCGCTCTGTTGTCTGTGTGGACATAAAATACAAATGCGTTTCATTAAACATATCATACATATTAATAATTTTGAATATCTTAATGCAGACATTTACCTTATATGGTTGATAATTTAACTACAGTAAGACTAACAAACATATTACATGAATATCTTTTTTGTTTGTCATTTCCCCCCAAATTTAGCATGGTCTGACCTGTTTGTTCTTTGGTATGTGCATTTTTTGCAGAATAGAAGATATAATCCACTGTTGCTCCGGCATTGGAGTGCACTGTTGTCACTTCGGGCCTGTCGGTTCCCTTCATTATGTGGCTATACGCTGAGGTCAAGTTCAGACAATGGCAGACTGTTTTTCTGAACCTGCAAATACAAAGACACAATTTCAGCGTTGACACCAAGGACGTAAAGGACAGTCAGTAAATGACTTAGTTGTGACTGCATTTTATACTTGCGTACCTCTGACCACACGACTGCTTTTCGTTATCGTCTGAAAGAAAAGGGAGAGGATTAACTTGTAGTATGTAAATGTTCAGAATAATGCTATGGCACACAATTATAATAATCCAACTTTATTGCACACTGCCTATTTTGACTCAGAAAATGTCTCTCTCCAGTTATATTGATTCAGATACTGAGTATCTGTTTGAGATTCTGATATGATGTATCAACAACCACAGAATTTCACAGAATCACACAACAATCACAGAGTTTGTCCTGAATACTCTATTCTAGATGACATTACAGGAAGTGGGGAAACTGATTTCTGTAACTGTCAATGCCACTCAATATTCATACAGATCCATCCACAAATAAGAGTTTGGGAAACTTAATGGGATTTTCTGATGTTGTTAATGTGAATATGAAACATAAATAAGTTGAAAGAAAACCCAGATATTCCTACTGACTGCACTTAGCAATGTCAAACAACAGGGCTAGGCGTCGATTCAGTCGGGATGTTCCCTTTAATTTGGACTAAGTGTTTGGTGTGTTTACCAGGTTCATTGTCTGTCACTCCTGGTATGAGGGCTAGGTCTACAGGCCGCACACAGGCTGCCTGGCAGTATCGTAGGTTGAGCAGAAAGTCTTGATCGTATCTTAGTTTTCCTACAAAGGAAGGATAACAAAAAACCTGAATTAGGAAACTAACTACACATTTTTCAAACGTCTTAAACATACTAGCATTACCTTATCAGAAATAACTCCACATATGAATTCTGGAAGAGAGCCTTAAAGCTACCTCTTACTGAAAAAAAGTATAGATACCAATTCCTCCTCCAAAATATATATTTCCTCTTACTAAATGGTTGCCAAGTAACACACAAGCACAACTACCATTCACTTTCCAAAGGCATAGCAGTGTAGTAGCTGTGGTTAATCATGTCTTTACCATGGCACAAAATGCATTCAACCAATCACAATAAAGGACCGGAACTATCAGTTTTAGAAGTCCTTTTTCAGCGGAACTGCGCATGATTAAAACTGACACACAACCACAGAGACATTCTGACCTGTTGGTGGGGGCTCAGCCTGGCACGTAGTCACATACTGGCACTTGTCTGTGATGCCAAGGCAGCTGGGTAAAAGTGGTGCATAGAGTCTTCTGGGATGCATCTGGTGAGATAAATCTTCCTGTCCTGATATCTGGCAGTAAGAGATGCCAGGAGACCACACACAAGAAACAAGAAGATTCATCTTTTTAAAAACATTAAACACTAAGTGTGGATTAAGAAAAGTAGGTAGAGAAAAATGCTAAAGAAAATCTATATTAACTAAATGGATTCTCACCATCCATGTTGGTAAGCCATGGTAGTAAAGCTGGCCTGTTTTGACGAATTGATAAAGTGGCATGTTGGGGAAGGAATTAAAGTCTCCACAGAAAATGACCTCACATTCCCGTCCAATGGCCTTACAGCGCCTCACAACGCTATCTATTTCTGCTAGCACCAACACCAGCTGGGCGAGTTTAATGTCCCCTCTCCTGGGGTTGAACAGCAAGTGGGTATTGGCCACACAAATGGGGGTGCCACTCTGGTCATGATCAGAAGAGGTTATCGGCTGTAGCAGTAAAACAATGGCAACGTTGTCACGGTCCAGCAGCTCGGACTTCTCCTGGCGAAGCTCCAGCAGACTCACAGAGAGCTGAGAGAAGCGCTTGTTCTGGTAGCACACCGCACATCCGTCTGTCTTGGACCCGGTCCTCCGCTTGTAGACACAGGTGTACCCTTGGGAAGGAGAACAACCAGAGTCATGGTGATGCAAGTCAGATGAATTGTGACTCAACTGTGATGCATTATTAGCTGCTATTGAAAAAAAATTAAACCTGAATATAGATGTTATGTACCAAAATCAGCACCTAACATTTGCATTTTGTATGACGGTTTACATCAATAACAACAAAAAGTTAATATCCATTAGGGTGGCTATACATTTCACTAGCACGATGTTCTGCACTTACCCAAGTCACTGAGGACAGGTTGTAGCTGCTTCTTGAAGTGGTCTTCCTGGGCCTCTTGCAAACACAGAATCTAGACACAACCATATTGTTTTTGACCGTTTCACATACATCACTCCCGTTCTCCAGTCCTGACAATAGACAACATTGCACAAGACATCCACAAAGCAGCTAAACCACAAACTTTAGAGTTTAACTGTAAACACCAAATTTAGCTTTTGTGACCGATTATCTTAATCTGAGATTGAGCTTTGTCTGGATCCCTATTTATCATCTCCCACTCATTCATTCTTCTTCTCCAAGGTGTGGTCAACTACTGAAGCCTAGAACTCCAGACGTACTCTAGCGGTAGCAAATTGAATTTGCGCAGCGAGTACGTCTAGCTATGGGTCATAGGTTGTACTCAGACATCTGTGGTGCCTAGCCATCTAGCCATATCTATGCCTCTGTCGGTTGTTTCTTAGTTTGATAAACACATTTCTGATTGATTCCCCATCTAAGACAAATGAAATGAACTGCATATAGGCCTGGTGGCAATACTGAGTGATAGACTAAAACAAAATCACTAGTACCAGATCAGATGGGATGGGTTTTCCCTGGGAACACCTACTACTGACTACTGAACTTTCTCAAGCAAAATTCACACAGCACGAAAGAAGAACCATTTTCTTAAAGCTTTATATACACCTGCAAAATAGCATTGTTATTCACTGCATTAAATTAAAGTATAACAGGCCATAACAGTGAAACCAGAGTCAAACCCTGGACAACATTTTACTTACATCTGGACGCCAGGTTTTAATCTCCAGGATAATCCCCTTCAGACGAGCGTTCCAGACTAGCACCTTGTCTGAACAATGTATGTAGAGCTCAGAGTTCCCCTCCAGCAGGTCCTGGGCCAAGATATTGTAGGTCATGAAAGTGAAGTCAAACACAGAGTTTGAGCCTTGGTCTGCCGTTTGGGGTGCTGCATCCTGGGTGCCTGGCAGGTCCTCCCACACGCGCCACATTACTAAACAGAGATGTATGCAAGTACTGAGAAAATAAAATACAGTAAATAAAATAGTTGTGTTCTTATGAAAGACAACTAAGTACATTATAACCACAGAGATTACGGATAGATGTCATATATTATTAATCATTTAACCAAATTTGTACAATTTGTAAATCTTTGACTTTGTCTGAGGGGTCATCTGAATCAGTAGTTGTTTGTCAGTCTGTGTAACGTAAAACTGTCCTTAAAAGATAATTTGACCCTAGATAAGATAACTTTTCCCCCTTGGTTAAGTGATGCAGATGGTGAAGTCTAGATAAATGATAACTCTTTTCCCTGGTGTGAGTGATGCAGATGGTGAAGTCATTCTACTGTATGTCATTTACTTGAGAAAGACTCAATCTCACTACCACATGAAGAACTATTTCTACATGATGGCAAATGATCACATCACACCTTCAAACTCTGTGCTCTCCTGTGGGGCTGGATAGTAACTCACAGCTGGGAACTGCCAATAAGGGCAGTAAACCATGTCTGTCAGTCCATGCCCTACGGGGAAATGCCACCCAGGGACCTCTGCTTGGGGCTCTTGGGTCGTATACTGGGTGTGACTGCCCCACGTCTGGGTTTCAGCGAGTAGACTTCGCAGGTCCATGGCAGGGCAGTCAGTAATGAGAGGTCTCTGAGCATCACTGGAGTCAGTGTTAGGATGTATTTCTAGATTTGCCTGAGTAAGACAGGCCTCTAAATCGGTCTCTTCTTGGTTATCTTTAGTTGAGACATGCTCTGCCTCCTGAGTGACTACTATGGGCATCATTTCCACATCAGCATGTCTTGTTATTTCTTCCTGCGGACCATCTCCCTCAGGTACAGTGCTACTTGACATGTCACTACATAACATGTCGCTGTCTGGTTGAACTACAGCTTCCTGAATTTGGCTTTCTGTCTCTTGCCCTGTCTCTTCTTGGTTATCTTTAGTTGAGACATGCTCTGCCTCCTGAGTGACTACTATGGGCATCATTTCCACATCAGCACGTCTTGTTATTTCTTCCCGAGGACCATCTCCCTCAGGTACAGTGCTACTTGACATGTCACTACATAACATGTCGCTGTCTGGTTGAACTACAGCTTCCTGAATTTTGCTTTCTGTCTCTTGCACAGTATCTCCTTGGTTATCTTTAGTTGAGACATGCTCTGCCTCCTGACTGACTACTATGGGCATCATTTCCACATCAGCATGTCTTGTTATTTCTTCCCGAGGACCATCTCCCTCAGGTACAGTGCTACTTGGAGGACCATCTCCTTCAGGTACAGTGCTACTTGACATGTCACTACATAACATGTCGCTGTCTGGTTGAACTACAGCTTCCTGAATTTTGCTTTCTGTCTCTGGCCCAATTCCTTCAGCCTTTCTCTCCCTGAAGATGTCTTCATTGGCGGGACGGGTGATGCACCCACTGTCCACTGAAGACCCTTCCTTCTCCATCTCTGCAAGACATTTACTTTCAACATCTGCTACTATTTTCTCTGCGGTTTTCTGGATCAGACTGGTTTGACCTATCCACTCATCCAACAGAGCACACTGACGTTTGGTCAAACTCCGTGGAGGTATTCCCCCAGTATCGCACTCGTCTTTGCCATTCATGAGTACGGAGGAGGCCGCCTTTACCAAAGACTCTGTTGGAAAGTCAACACAAACACAGAGATTATTTTTAAGGTATCGTTGTTAGGTGCCTCAGCACTAATCTAATTAAGATTGCTAAATTTTAGCAATGTAATTTATATCAGTAACATGTCTGTGTAGAGCATTGTGAAATATCCAACACCGGTTACCTTTCAAAACAATTCCACGTGCACTGTGCAGTCCATGACGCAAAATAAGCTAACTAGCCAGATCTTTGCTAACCAAGTCCTATATTCCTGAAGGTCTAACTAACCCATGCAAAAGTTCGCCTTAAGACTAACTGCTTAACGTTATGTGTCTGTGTTTATTCTCGTTCTGCCACTGACTTACCAACAGAGAGAACAAACACAATAGTCGTGGTGATTCCTCACTTAAGTGTTGTTTTGGGCTGCCGTCTATGGGTCAGTCAACCAGCAAGCAAACATGCTAGCTTCAATAATGCCAAATTCCTGTATTTGTGCACTGACTTTGATTATACTTCCACTACTTCACATGACGAGAACACAAGTGTTGCATAACAAAATAGCAATTGTCAACGGAGTTGTCATTTCAGGCTGTTATATTTTACCTGAAACTTTGATGACAACGCGAGTAATTGGATACAGAGCATAGAACAAAACGCTTCCCAACATGATGTGTCTGGGGCGCAATCAGAGCAGCAGCATTTTCCTGCAAAGAGAGGTCACCGGCTCGTCAAAATAAAAGTCCTTCGTTTACGACGTTAAGGCCAAAAGGTCAAGAATTTATGAAATTAAAATAAAAATAACAATAATTTTCCCATATAAAAATTCAAAACCAAACTTTTTGTGGCAACCAGTATAAGTGCAGAGTCCATTACAAAATCAGTTGCCACAGTACAGTGTGCATATAATATTTTCAATTGGCCATCACTGGTACTAGAAGTGTTGCTAATGTCCAACTCATGTTCAGTAAGGTTCCTCTTCCATCTCTTTTGCTGCCTCCAAGGATGATAGGGTCAAACCTGAAAGATCGATTGTTTAATCATTTTAGGAGTTTAGTTAAATAATTATATTAATGAAAGATGTTTGAAGAGTATTACAATGTAGTTCATATAGGTGTTTATGGTAGGTGAAGGGTCCCATGTCCTGTACGCTTGGGGGACCCTAAGGACCTCGAAACACTCCTGGGCTTGTCAGGCTACACACTCATTAACAAATGCAGCAGGGGTTGCTGTCAGGCAGTGTCACTTCATTCCTCACTTAATATAGTGTGGAATTATCAAGCACCTGTTTCCCATTGCCCATCGAACAACATTAACCCCCACCCCTCACCCCAAATCACCCAATCATGAAAAATATCAAACATAGGCTATATTAATCCAGTGTTTTTCAAAGCTCATTTTGAAACTAGTACTGCATGGAGGATGAACAAGAATCCAGTAGCAGTTAACCCAATACCAAGACTAAATTATTCATGATGCTTTCTCCATTGGTCAGTGCAAGATGTGACAACAAAGGTAGCTTGGGTTTCACACAAGTCATGGTTACTAAGAATCTATTGCATTCATTTTGATGGAAGACACCAAAGTGTCTCTGAAGACACTGAGAAGAACTAGTCAAACAGCATGTGATCCTACCTATAATGGAAAACCAGCAAGAGGAAATTGACCAGGCCTGCATGTCACTGGACTCACTTAGCTTCACAGATGGGGACATCTCACCCCCAGCCCCTCAACTAGAAGATGAATGGGACACAGATCTTGAGATTCAGGGTAAGACTACAAACAGGAAGAAACACAATCTTTATACAATGTATGATTCTTGTTTCACTGTGCAAAATGTCACTTTGTACTTTGCATAAAATATTAATCCATATTCATACTACACATGGTTATATACCCTGAGTATGTTATCAGACCTCCTATACTGTAAGTGCTGACTACTAGTAAAAAAAAGTTCATGCTTTTAAACCCCAAACAGAAGTCAAAAAGAGCAGAAACGACATGTCAATCAAAGAACTATATCTGGAAGCCTGCAAACTGGTGGATGTTGTCCCTGTCTCCTATTTTCTGCGTAACCTGGGTTCAGACCAACTGAACCTCACGCATCATGGTCTGGGACCCCTGGGGGCCAAATCACTGGCCATTGCCCTTGTGGTGAATTCACAGTCTTTCAATATAGTATATGACTCCAGAGTTAATGCTATTTTATTTATTATTTTTATTTTCTTTTAAATCTATTTTATGCCCCATTACAACAATAGACTTTGACGATGAAGTAAAATACACAACTGCATCTTAATCTACTTGAAATATTGTGAAGCACAAATCCTGATTTAATATAAAATTTCTCTGGTTATATTTAGACTGATATGAACATCACAACTCTTGAACTGGCAGATAATCATCTCCTAGCTGAAGGGACAAAGTATCTTGTGGAAATGCTAAGAGCAAATTTTACCATCCAGAATCTGGTGAGTCCGTTTCACTATCAGTTGTTACATGATAATCTAGTGATGATTCATTGTACCCATTTTGTACAATATACAAGACTTATTGTAATATACAGTAGGCCTATGAGCTCTTTGTCCTGACAGCTTATTCAGCAGATAGCATGATTTTGAAACAACCACACATAATACATTAAATGATATAAATAAGATAAAATTTGTGACTGATTTATTCAGGATCTCTCCAAGAACCACCTACAATCAGCTGGAGCTGAGAGCATTGCAAAACTCTTACTGGAAAACATTTCAATCAAATCCTTGAAACTTTCAGGTAAAGACAAATCCTAAACCCAATCCAGAAGATTAACACATTTCAGACTGACGCAAAATATGACTATTTCTGCCCCACTAGGGAATGGCTTCATTGAGGATGATGCCAAATACTTTTTTGATGCCTTGGCGGTAAGTGAGTCTCCATGTCAATAGTGATGTTGTTAACCACGTTTTTAGATGTTAACAAGCATTTTAGGTGATGACTTGTTTACTGTACTGTAAAACAGAATAACTACAGAGTAAAAGAACTGGATTTAAGTCACAATCAGTTTGGTGGACGTGGAGGCGACCATCTGGGCCAAATGTTAGGTGAAGTAGAAGCATTTTGAGCTATACAAAAATTGATCTAGACATGTTTATTTTCAAACTGTACAAGAAAGGCTAAAACATTGTCAACCTATGGTATTTGGTTTCAATTCTGTAGCCAACAATGAAGGTCTAGAGACGCTTGACCTCAGCTGGAATCATCTGCGGATGAAGGGAGCTGTGGCATTTTGTGCAGGCCTCAAGGTGTGTGTTCATAGCTACTGTACACCTGTGCCTTTCTGTCAGAATCCAACAAGAATATTTAGTTTCAACATTGCCACATTACCATTACAATGTTTTGTACCTTCAAAACAAATATTGCTATAAAACAAATTACTTGGCTGTAATTAATTAATTGAGAAATTACCACACAACAAGTGATCATAGATGTTTTTCATATATCCTGTCTGACCTTGATCAGGTGAATATGACCTTGAAGTACTTGGACCTGTCTTGGAATGGCTTTGGTAATGAAGGGGCCCTAGCTCTTGGAGAGGCCCTGAAATTCAATAACACTCTTCTGCATCTGAATCTCAACAACAACAGGATCACTAATGAAGGAGTTGGCATGTTCTGCAAGGGCCTTGAAGCTAACGAGACCCTCAGAGTGCTCCATGTGAGTGGGAGTGTATGGAAGGAGTGAGAGGCTTATGGAGTTGATTCATGTGATAGTACGTATATTACGCCCCACTCTAAGGTGGCCCTGCTGGGGCGAACAACAACCCACCACTGACCCAAGTAACCAACATAAACACCTAAAATGCACAACCAGTGGGATTTATTAACATTAACACATACTGTATATACTGGACAGACACTAAATAACAATACAAAAACAAAGTCCATAACAAAACAATCCCAGGCTAAGAGGCAGCAAGACAGCCAGCAGTCCCCACAGCAGAAGCCTCTTCCAGCAACAGGAACATGGAAGCTGCTTAATCATGTGATCCAGGTGCTCCTAATCAAGGCAGTCAGGACACTTGAGCAGAGGTAGAGAGCATGGCAAAGGAAAGGGACAAACAGCACAGGGAACACAAAATACATACAGCCGTATCATATACAACAGGATGATGATAATGTAAAGGTACCGTATGACCCTGTAAGTTATATGCTAGACACCCACCTTTGCAATTGAGGTAGTAATTGAGTAGTAGTAATTGAGTATTTTTTTTTTAGAATAAGCATTTGAATCATAAATTATCAGAACATTAGTAAAATTGGCCTATAAATGTTGTGTCTGAGTCCATGATTTTGCAAACTAGACTGTACTCACTTCCTCAAATAATGACAGCCCTCATGCTGCACATTCTATCAACAGTTGGCTTATAATTCTCTGACCGTGGAAGGGGCGCTGGCTTTGATCCATGTTGTCAAGAACACACCCAAAAGTGGTTTGGAAGAGGTCAATATTTGTGTAAGTCCCATAATGTAATTTTTCATCATAAGATTTGAAGTACTGGAAATTATTCTATTTATTGCCAGTTAAAATTTAGTCTTGCTTGTCCATGAGCACAAGATCTTACCATTAAAATAAAACCTAGATTGTATTCACAGCCCAAGCAAAGATATTTTTCCACACAATGCACTGAATTTTCACCTATTTTGTTTTATTTGGCCACCTGTTTCAGAATGTGCTGGTGAATGAAAATTTTGTGCAACTGCTGGAAATTACGTGTCAAGAACACCCCAACCTTCAAGTTCAGTATGGGGGTGTTGGTGGTTTTATTGCCAAGAAACCGCCAAAACGTCTCGATCCAATGAAAGTCATCCAGGTACAAATTCAGTATTGATTAATCTGTGAGAGCTGTGTCTATATCACAATGTGTGTCAGTATCTCAGTGGATCAATATTTTGTTTTCTTTCCTGATGTAAGGACTATCTTGACCAGCGCAAATTGCGTTTGTGGGATTTTTTCCGGAACATTGACAAGGATGGGACAATGCGTGTTCCAGTGTCAGACTTCAGAAAGGCTGTTCAGGTTTGTGGCCCAAAATCAATCAAGAGTTTAGATTTCATTTTGACTTTGTGTGAGTTAACGTGAATTCCAATTATACATCTTTTACCAGACTCATGAGTTTGCTAAGCAATTTTCTCGTCTCTTTCATCATTATACCACATTACCTTATCTTTGAGAATACCTGGAGAATTCTGTCCCCTTTGATCTGTGAACATGATTTACCAAACTGGAGATTTATTCAGATACACCTGACCAGGAACAATCATAATTTGTCTCCAAGAGAGAATGTTTAATTTATAAGACATACTTTATTTTTAATACACTAATATTACTCATTCAAAAACATAAATATAACACACCTTATATAACACATACCATACTACGATAAAGTATTAAGCCAGTCGTCCTTTTACAGCAATCCAGCATTCCACTGGACAGATTCCAGATTGAGGAACTGATACAGAGGCTGGACAGAGAGAGATCGGGTATGGTGGACTACAGGTAAGTACTGTACTGTACATAGGCTATGGTTATATGGTGGGAATACTGCATATTATGGTCTGCCTTTGAGCAGCCAGCAGCCATTTAATTTTATATTCTCTGTTGATCTGGATTTATCCCATCTGTGAATTAGAGACACATACAGCACACAGTGACAGTTCAACCCTGAGCTAAACCGTACATACATACTTGCTTTCAAGGGAGTCATCATCGAAGAGATACTCATTTAAACATAAACATATTATGTATAAATAATATTTACCTTCACAAATAATATGGTGGGATGAACTGCTTTTAAACTTACCCCTATAGTTCTGGTTCATTTTCCTTTGTAGCCTAAATGACCCTGATAGATTTAGATTTAGAAAGTTTCTCATTTTTCTATTTAGGGGCTTGGCTGACACCAGGAAACGAATGATGAGAGACCATCGTCGACAGCTCCGCAAGGTGGAGTCCAGGCAAAAGAAAGAGAAGCAGAAGAGCGAGCGCATCCTGAAGACTTTCCAGAGCGCTGTGGAGGCCGTAACCCCCCACGGTTCCCTTGTCATGTCACCAGGGGGCGCCAAAGACGACTCCAACGGGCCCCAGCACTTCTCAGCCACCCCACTCAGTTCCTGGCACCACATCATCATGTCCAACAGCAGCCGCTACTCCGTCACTAACCTGAGTACAGAGCACGTTCACCTGCCCATGATAGGTGGCACCGCCTCCCAGTGTTCGCCATCCGCCCTCGCTATGCGTTCCTACTCCCAGCCAAACCTCCACGACGAGTCCCCTGACTACACTCATGTCAAACCAACCTCTGCTCAGGGCTTGCTGTCCATCTCTAATGTGGGCAAGGACACTTACAAACTCAGCCCAACCACAAACCACCTGACTAGATCCAGGCCTGCCCTGAATAAGTCTAAAGGTACAAAGGTGAAGAAGAAAAAAGTCAAAAAGCACGCTGATAAGAAAGCTAAGGCAAAGTGAAGATACGTATGGGATAGGTGTGGATATGAAATCTCCCCTTAAAGATACAGCAAGGCAAGGCAAAGTTTATTTATACATTTATACATATTTATACTCTTACACTTATGCTTTTCATATGTAGCAGATAGCAATTATAGCCTGGGCTACCCTGGCAGCTGTATGTGGCAAACCCCCACACCCCTAGTCTTCTAACTGCTGGGTTGGAAGCTAGGGCTTTTCACTTCACTTCACTTCACGTTCGTTACCCATGCTGTGGGTGTGTTGTAGTTGACGGAGTGGCTGACCTGTGAGCGGCTGAACCAACCTCGGTTTCACATACATAGCAGCAGTTTAATGTTTGTTACAAAAAAGAATACATGAAGAAAATAAAACTGAAAAAAATATTTATTCTGTTTTTTTAATCACCACTCTATCATTTATTCCCACATATCCATATATCCATTCTTCAGTCATCTGAAAAATTATTGTGTTTTCTTCAGTAATTGCAGTTATCTAAAGTAGTGTACCACATTGTAGGCCTATAGTATAGTAATAATGACAGTGCTGCAGCCAATGGACTTAGTGGAGGAAGAGATTATTCTATGAGGGCTTCAGACTAAAAATCTGCAGGCGGACGAATATGACTCAGGTCTGTCTAGAAAAGATAATAAGAAGGGGATGGGCAGGTTACAGGAAAGAGTAGGAGGAGGACAGAAAATGAAATGTGGAAATACGCAAGGTGGAAATACACAGTACTGTTCCTGTGTTTGAGTACACATACGGCTGATAACAAATACTGGCAGACAATGCATTTATCAGAAATATAACACTATAAGGAAATCACTTTCAGTGTGCTAAACGGTAGAAATGTTGACCAGATTTAAGGGTCAAAGCTGTAATGTTAGGATGGTTTATTGTGGGGTGGAATGGTGGATGACAGGGCAATAATCTATAATAAAATGTCATAAAAATATAAAATGTCACTGTTCTATTCATAAAATAAAACATGTATTTCCTGTCCCTTGTTAATCCTGTCTAACTACACTAGTTGAGGTGAGAGTGTGTGTGTGACCTCAGCACAGTTAAAGGACCACATGAGACACACACCACACGCAGTTTCCTCTCAGGATGATCAGCATCATCCTCTCCTCCCTCTCTGATTGGCTGAGGATCGTCTGGCCCCAGTGTAATTCGATACCATGTGGTTCAGTGCACTCAGAGGGTCTCATCAGCCGCGTCCACCTCCCAGCCCCCAACATCGTCATCTACCGCACAGTGTTTCAGCCCTCCATTGAGCTTATTGTTCTCTGTGTGGCTGTTTCAGAGGGTGACTTTAGTCAAGCCAAAAAAACAGCAGCACACTCGACTTCATAAGCCCTGTTGTTCAAAAATAGATCCTCCTCACGAGAAAAAAACCTATAGTAATAGTATTATGTATAGAGGAGGAAGAGATTTATTCTATTCTATTTTGAATGAATAAATCTGACATCTGTCTCTGTATCTTTAAATGAGAGAGGAAAGGGTGATGTGATGGAATCACTAGCCAATAGGCTTTGATAATGTGCGTCACACCCCACCCCTCACATCTGTGGGCACCTCCCAATACGGTTGTTGGTGGTGAATCAGTGATGGATACAGGATGATGGGAGACTCAAAGGAGGTACTGTGCATCGTGCCGTGTGTGTTGTTGATGTATCCTTTTGTGCCTGTGTCTCAGTCAAAGAAGAACACCATGTCTTGTAATTTGATATGGGTATTGTTTGGTAGTATTTGTAGTAGAGGGTTTCATTTTTCCAAATCCGAGTCTCCTTATTTTTTCCCTTTTGCTTTCACTTCTGCTTTGTCATATTAAAGTCAGCTGTGAGAATCCATCTCATTCCCCCCCCCATTTATTTGTATATATTTGAGTGTACATTACTGTGATAATGGCAGGATACGGTCTAATATCCTGGTATGTGTATGTGTTTGCATGTGACAAGCATACTACTTTAGCCATCTTGTGGTTTTCAACAGAAAAGAGAAGTCAAGCGGTTTCAGTGCTCTGTGCTATCAGTATCTAAGACATGTTAGCTTACTTGTCACACTGAGTGTCTCAGTAGCACAATGCATTATGTAATAGCCTAGCTAAATGCATGGCCATCAGATTCTACATGCTAACAATTTGACCTTTGTATCATGCACATGTAATAAAGAGTGGCACCACTTCAGTACTTAAAAGATAAGTACTAAAGGATTAAATAATATTATATTTTGTTTGTAAACATGTGCTTTACATACTGTATGTCTGGTGAGCTGAACACACTGACACCCTGGCATGGGTCCATGTCTGTAGAATATTACTGGTTGATAATTAATTCAGATTAAATTTTGGTTCATAATTATCCAGCCCATAGGAGAAAAGAACACTCATTTTTGCAAATATCTGTCAGCAAAGTCAATGAATTTCCAATATGCAGGTTTTAATAATGATGAATGAACAATTTTGATTAATGATATATCAACTAAATAATAATAATGATTTTGATTGTTGATTGAAAGAAAAATGTAAATGAAACACAATGAAATGTCATACAGTCTGGAAATTTAATGAAATGTTTACAAACTAGT
Organism: Sardinella longiceps; assembly: GCA_027497455.2. Taxonomy (NCBI): domain Eukaryota; kingdom Metazoa; phylum Chordata; class Actinopteri; order Clupeiformes; family Clupeidae; genus Sardinella; species Sardinella longiceps. The sequence goes on from JAODXP020000024.1 coordinate 32,830,084, forward strand.
GAACTCTACTTCAGATAGATAGAACAAATAGTTTTTAGAACTATCGTACAACCTCTAGTCCTTCACTCATGGAATCATGGAACCGTGTTTCTGATGCGAGCAATGTTACCCATACAGTATGTCTATTTTATCATTGCTTCAACAGAGAAATTGGCTTAAGCAGGTTTGTGGATAATCTCTAGTTGTATCAACTAGTTCTAGTGTTTTCAAAAAATGCACAGCTGTGACCACACCATTGCGACTTGTGGTTCTTGCATTATTCTGTGCACATATAAGAACATGCTCACACAAATGGATGCCTATTCCAAGAGCACTACTACTGATACAAGGAGGGAGAATGTTTTTTTTTTCCCCTGAAGTATTCAAATCCTCAAATAGTAGTTGATACTTCACCAACATCATATGAATTGCTGTGACAAGTTAGGTGATATGTCTGCAGTTTGCTAGAAGTGTGTCATCAAGTGTAAGTGTAAAAATGTAAGGCATTGATAATCTGTGCTTACAATTTTGTTATGCATTACAAAATGGCAAAGTTCATTTAGTGTATTCTGAGACTGTCTTACTCTTGATTGTTTTGAAGTATCTAAAAATACATTTTACTTGTTTCAGCCAAACTTCTGTGGCCTCTACAGTTCCTCTTGACATAAAGGACTACATCCAGAAACTGACGATGGGACACCTTTTCCTGGGAAATGTGGTCAAACCTAAAAGACACTTTCAGGCACCCAGACACCTCCCTCAGGGTGGTCCGTTGTGACTTCTAGTTTTCCCGTGGAATTCCAGAGAGCTGAGACTGGGCAAACATGGCCAAAAGGGATTACCTCGTGGACGCTGCCAGGCAAATCCGCATGGCACTCGACCGGGAGGTCAGTGAGGACTATGAAGCTGCATTCAACTACTACAAGAAGGGAGTTGATTTGCTGCTAAATGGAATTCAAGGTATTCATCATATTATAATCTAAATATTTTGACATGTTATAATAACACAGTCAACGCATTGAAGCGCCACAGAATATGAAATGTCAAGAGATGAAAAAAAGATTTAGTCTAAATATCACTTCACATAGGACATTATGTTGTCTCCTAGCCTGGCTATTGTGCAAACTAAATAATCACAAGTGATATTTAGTCTGGAGACCCACCTATTGCTTTTCTCGTAGTGTAAGCGTCATATAAGTTTGTCCAGAGCCGTTTATTGGGCACTATGAATGTCTATCATAGCGTCTGTACATAGCTCAGAGCCATTACCAGAGCCACATGACGTAAAATGCAATCGAGGGCTGTGCTAGTCCCTTTTTGTTCTGTGATTGGATACCGAAAGCAGGCGAGAAAATCGGCCATGGTCACCATGCTGCTTTGCAGAGTAAAAACAAATTTAGCGCTCAATGGAGTATGGGTACTCGCAGGCTAGTTGTCTCCATGATTGATTTAGTATTCCCCAATTACAGGCTTAATTATATACCCACCACCACCTGTAAAGAAATAGGCTACATGTAGGTGACAAAAATCTTCACACGGTTAGATGTCATGCTCTATATTTTGCCATAGCCTATTGGAAAATGATGCATCTATATAAGTTTTTATCTGTAGATGACAACTATCTGCAGATATACCAACTTATGTGAAAACTAAAAGTAACATTTTAGACCAATCCCCATTGTTCAATCAAACGTTCACAGTGCTGCATAGGCCCAGATAAGGGAAATGCTCTGTCTACAGAACAGGCTGAATACCACTACTGTGCAAAACTGAAAGTGACAATTCACACCATAGTCTGCACTCACACGCTTACTGTCTTTTGTTTAGTGGACCCAAATAAGGAACAGCGTGAAGCAGTCAAGCGAAAAACCACCCAATATCTCAAGAGAGCAGAAGATATCTTCATCTCCCATTTACAAGACAACAACAGGAAGGGAGGATCTCAGATGGAGGTAAGGGGGAACCTTGCATTTCAACTGATAGGCTACTGATGATAACAGCTAACCTCACTGTTGTGCTGATTCCTCTGTGGGAACCAGGGTTCCGTTTCCCAAAAGCATAGTTGCTAACCAGTTAGCAACTTACAGCAGTTGGTTGGCAATGGGAAATTACACTACAACCAACAAAGTTGCTAACATAGTTAGCCACTATGCTTTTGGGAAATGGACCCCAGCACAGCTTTGGTGAAATAAGAGATGGATGGGTAAACAGAATTCTGTGATCACTGTAGAGTGAGCTCTGACATGTCAGATGTTTAAAATACATGCAGACTATGTTTGACGGAAAGCTATCCAATGTTTGTCCAACAATAGTGATGGGCTTAATTGATAAATATGGACAATGTGGTTGTATTTTGTATATAAAATCCATAGTTCTGAAATGCAACACATGCAATTACAGTTATAGTTATATAGTTACATAGTATTATAGTTACATAGTACCTCTACTATTAAAGCCACCAATATATGCTTAGGCCTACATAAATTAATAGTTCCCAGGCAAGTTAGGCTATTAGTAAAAGAACAGCAAAGATTTAAAAAGTTATGCTTATTGTGTTTGACATCAGGGTTACAGCAGTCTAAGGTTTCGTCCAATGAGGCATCTAAACTCACCAGTGGAGGACCTGAAGATGTATAAAGTTGTTGGCATCATTGACAAGGTTTGGAAAATTCACTATTTTATCATACTTTCTATGATTAAGTTCATTATCAGTTGCCCTGTGATAATATTTGACATAATCCAGTCTGAAGAGCTTTAGTTTTTAAACATGACAATAATATTTTAGATTTTTACACTATCAACGTTGTGTAGCTGGTGGCGGTCCGCACCGCACACGGGTCTCAAACGCACCACCCCGCAAACTACAAACTCCTGGCATGGGAGTCGGCCGCTCTAACCACTGAGCTAAAAGCCTGAGCTTCTAACTCAGCCATTAGAGGCGCCCAAGGAATTGGGTGTTGAGGATTTACACGTACTGCCGCCAAGCTGGCCGAGCTAGCTGGCCTCCGTTACACTTGTATCACTATTTCTTTGTATCATATTATTGCTCCAATAGTCTACAGTTCTTAACTGTCAATTCTTAATGAAGTGTGTTGTTTTCTAGGTTCTAACTGTTCAAACTCTGGTTAACAAGGACACATTTGTGGTTAAGGTAGGCTAATATTGATATTTCATGTAGAAAAAAAATAAAATAGAAATCCAGTATTGATTGATCCATGGGCCTTTTGTGGGGGGTCACAGAGCGCTGTCTGTAGGAAAAGAACAAAAAATTTGATGCAACATGGACCAAATAGTGTGAACTGCCAGATAATCAAGATGAAAGCAAGTTTTGGTGCCATTTTTAGCTGCTGATTATTTGATCTTCCACAAGTTAGATCTGCTTCACCAGGTTTATTCCTTATCCATGCTACATATTTAACAGGACACCAAGTGTTTGTGCTATTACAAATGAACAATGCAACGATTTGGAACCATAATCTTTTGTGTATGATCTAAATGTAGAGCCTTTGCTTTAATATTCTGAGATCCATTTTAGTCTTGCCATCTTACTATATTAAGATTTTAATATTAATATATGGCCTGGTCCAGTTGTTTGATGTGGATGTCTAAACATTGTTCTGACACCTAGGCTTACATAACCCTGTTCTCTTAGAGCCTCTCCAAATCAAGTGGCAACTGCCGTGACAGGCCCACCATCATCCCTCTGAATGTTCCCTTCATGGTGAAACTTCTGAGGTATTATGAGAGTGAGGATGCCGTCTATCTCCATCTGGATCATGTAAAAGGTGAGGATTCCCAGCAGATCCACAAGAAACGCTATTGAACTTTGTATCTTTCTACTGCAGTCATTTTGAAAATGTTTGAAATGGACTGTAATGTTATTACAGATTATGTTTCTGTTAGGCTAAATGTCATCGTAAAAAAAAACGCACTGCATATTTTAGACACACTCTTAGGGTAGAGTATCATGTCGTTGAATAAGTCATAATAACTGTATTATTGTTTATGTTCTGTACAGGGGGGAAGCTATTTTCTAAACTGCACAAACTCAGGGCACAGGCTGCAAAAGAGTACCCCGAGTGCTTTAGAACTCCGCACAAAATCGGACTGAAAAACAGCTACACCTCACCAGCCATCAGCAGGGAATATAGTCAAGATGAGGGTCAGAATATCAGGCTAACCAAAGTCACGGAGGGGGAACCTGTGGACGCCGCCTCGCCAGCACCGTGGTATGAGGCACAGCAACGACTGGACAGCTGCCAAACACATTCCTACAGTGAGGAGACCGGGTGTCTACAGCACTCCAAGTTGGACAAACTGGATTCCAACCTGAGTCAAACGGTGGTGTTGAACGCAGCAAACACACCAGCTGAACTTTCAACTTTCACACCTCACAAAAGACCTGATGTCTCTGCCTGTCTTCATTCCCATTCAGAATCAGATCAACAACAAACACTGAATATCAACTCAGAAACCCTCATGCATTACACTGGAGCAGATACAACTATTTTAGCAAACAGCTCTCCTTCTTCTACAGCTCAGGAGCAGATGTCGAATAATAAGATAGAGTCAACTAGAGAAACAACTGTTCTGGAACCAGTATCGGTCTCCAGGAATATGAACTCAGAGATAAAAGACGAAGCCATTAGTAATCTAAGGTGCAATAGGACATCATCACCCTCAGGAAATTCTTGCTCTCAAATTGTCTTGAGTAGTCACGATTTTCATATGCAGCACATGGCTGACCCTGCTGGTAGGGCATCGGTTGAGACATCTGAGGAGAGAATTCAAATGACAAATGAGACAGAGCAGTGGGAAAACCTGGGGCCACTTGACAAAGAGAAACTTCAGGAAAAAGCAACTGAAAGTAGCCTGGGTTTTTCATCATCATCATCACCACCACCACCATCATCATCGTCGTCATCGACTCTCATCAGAGACACCTACTGTCCAAATGAATCAGAGGAGTTTGACACAGAGCAGGTTATCGAGGTGAATGGCTGGTACCATGTACCTCAGCTGAAGAGAGCTGCCTCTAGAGGGAGCTCTAAGCATGGACACTGGGGGCTTCCAGAGGCTGATGTGCAGGCATGGGGAGCCCAAATCCTCCTGGCCCTGGAGAGTCTTCACGAACAGGGCATCACCTGCTGCGATCTCAACCCAAACAACGTTCTTCTAAATGCACATGGTGAATATATACTGTGTACTGTTAGACAATGTTGTTTTTATGTGTCTGCCTATCCCCTACATATTCTATTGTGTGGTTATGTCATTAACAAAATATGCTAAGCATAATATACTAACGCTACTGCGTTAAATACTGTATAGCCTACTATTGGTCTGTCTGGCCCTTACTGATTGCATTCAATTCCTCTTTATGAGGATACTGTGGCATAAAACAAGTATCAATTTATACGACCACCTATGTCATTCATCATTGCTGTTCTAATTGCCACAACTACCTTCAAATATGTTGATGTATAGATCTACAGAATGTAGAGTATGATAATTGTGCATGACCAAAGTTAACTGACTCTGTGAGACTATAGTTTTCTTTGCTAATGGAAATGAATATGACATGTTTTGAACAGGTAAGGTTTGCCTGACTTACTTTGGCCAGTGGAGCGAAGTGCAGCCAAAGATTTGCCCCAAGGCAATGGAACAAATGTACTGTGCTCCAGGTAATGGCTGTTCATTTGGTGTTTTTAATTTCTGATCAGTTTTTATAGGCCTACTCTCACTCCACAAGTAAAAAAAAAAAAACAGGAATGCAGATCAAAGAGTGAAACACCAAGGTTTTCACACCACGAGTATCAAGCTAGAACAGCTTGGCTAATTTCCAATGCCCCCAACCAAACCAAAAGCGTTTGTTGGCTTTGTTATCCATTTTCGCAAGGGTGAGGGGCGAAATCTCCCTTTATGCTGATCAGAGTCAAGCTCTCATATGCTGACACAAGTTCAGTTCATTGAAAAATTTATATTGTAAGGTAATGTGACTTTCCCACTAATGCAGAATGGAAGGAACTGTATCACATTATTCTCCTATGGTAACATATGATGTTGCTCTATCTTGTTCAATGATCTTTGCCTAAACCTTAAAATCTGAGTTCTCAAGATCTTAAAAAGCATGACTCTGCTTCATTGGGTGATTGGCAGTTGAGTCTTTGAGGATTCATTTTTTAGGCTTAGGAAGGTCTCTGTATGTGGCCCTATGGTCCATGTCTTTTTACTGCCCTCTAATGGTAATCATGCAGTACTACAATAACAGAATCTCCTGGTGTATTCCAGTTCTCAGCTTGGAAAATTTCTGCATCATTATGTTGTGATACTCATCCTGCCAACAAACATTCTATACCGCAAGATACACAACAGACGCACAGATACACAGAAACATATAGTACACTATATGTGGATAATACTATCCACTGGCATTCTCCCATACCATTTACAGTAATGACCACATTTTAAATAAGACTTTTTGAGGAAGTGAAGAATGATATATAATATGCGTTTTGTGTGTTTTCAACAGAGATTGGTGGAATGGCCAAAATCACAGACGCATGTGATTGGTGGAGTTTGGGGGCTTTGCTCTATGAACTTCTGACTGGGATGGTAAGAACATTTGCTTTCTTTTGAATGACGTCCTTACATGAGATCAAACTTAGTCAGTCCTCACAGATAACCAATTTCTCTTATGAAAACTGTTCCAAAATACATTTGAGTTCGGGTATTTTGTATAGCCCCAACTGCTTTCAACAGAGTGACAGTCCCTCAGCAGTCTCTGTATACAGTAGGAAAGAAACTGTTCAGTAGTCGTGGTGATATAGTTTAAACTCGATGACTATGACATAAATATATCAAAAGATGTCTGTAAAGCCTTTCACTACTGAAAAAAACAACAACAAAAAAACAACAAAAAACTTTTGTAAACACGGCTATGACACTGGTCCTCATTCTTCCTGTTGTTCACAGCCGCTGTGGCAGTGTCACCCCACAGGAGTGGACTCACACACACAACTCATCATTCCAGATCACCTGAGTACTGCAGCAGCCTCCTTACTCACTGAAGTAAGTAAGACTGTTTCAGATCCATGCACAAACACAGTACACATATAAACAGGAATTAAAGTGGGGAGAAACGCAAGGGTACGCAGTTTTTGCACCTCAGATAAATGAACAATCCCAATGAATCACCCCATTCATCTTCTATACATTTTTCTGTTTGTGCCGACACAAAATATGAGAGTTCCCCCTACTGCCAAATCCCACTTTAACCACTGCATAAACCATTTCATATATAAAGACAAATACATGTCCTAACTGCCTGAAGTATCACAATGTTTTAAAAAGCTTCTTTTTTATGTCTGTAATGGAGTTATTGATGTCATCATTGTAATTATAATAGTAGAAGTAAAGAAGCTGAGCTGTATAAAGCTATATGATAAAAAGAGCAGAGGGTTTATAGTATAGCATCTCACTGTAGTAGGGCCAGATACTTTATTAGTTCACTCATAACTATTTTTGGATGGTTATTCATGTCAATACAGGTGATTATGAAAAGTGCTTTGTGGATGTAGATTGTACATAAATAAAGAGTTATCCTTTAATATCAATCATGCCTCAATGCACTGATGCAGCAGCATGACTTACAGTGCTGTAATTTATGTTCTATATAACCAACAGCTCCTTCAGTTTGATGCTGGGTACCGCTTGGGCTCTGGTGGTGGTGGCGTGACTGACATCAAGTGCCATCCTTTCTTCCACTCGGTGGAATGGCCTAGTCTGGATAGTTAATGGTTATCTTATCTTGGAGACCTTGAACAACAGGGTTATGGGGTGATCGATTCACACTGGATTTTTCTCCTTTAAGATAAACATATCGGGCCCTTTTTGGACCATTTGCACCTTCAGAAAAACCATACACTTCCTGCTCCTCAGGGGTAGAATCACAGACAAGTTTTTACTGTAACATTCTCTTTAAGCTGTGATGCTTCATTTAGTCTTGGAGATAATGATTATGGTGGTTGCTGTGTGTGTGGTTATGCAAAAAGGCCTAATGATAATGGGTGAAGTTAAAAACTGACGAACAGCTGTGGCCAAATTTGTTGTACCCTCTACGAAAGAAAACAAAAATCTTTAATTTCGTGGACAAACATTTCCGACTGACAGTGATATATAAGGGTGTCAACCAATTTGCCCAAAAATGTGATCATCTTCACTAAAAATGCATTGCTGCATCCAAGATGCAAAGTTGCTCTTTAAGGACTTAAGGTCAAACTGCAATTTTTTTTTTGAACAATTTGGACTGGTCATCAGAATTGAAGAACATTAGCTAAACCAAGTTGAGATTACGACGTTGATTGTTAACAAAAAAAAAAAAAAAATTAAAAAGGCAAACTCATTGAGAACTAAATTATTCTTTTAGGGGTATGCAAGATGTTAAAAAATAGTACTAAGGATAGATTATAATATTTTTGTTAAGAAAAATGTACAAGTCAAAACTTCTAATCCAGGCCTAATAGCTGCCTCAGATAAGTTCATCTCTTGTTTTGTTCCTTGGAGTTGAACCTACATGCATTGCTTACCCACTGAGGACAAAACTCATATTTGCCTGTGCCTGCACTGTTGACTTGATTGCCTATTTTTTATTTTTTTAATGTGCTGAATGAGCGCCTCCTAGTGGACACATTGAGGGCATCCCTTTCAGTCCTCATAAAGTTATCATAATTACTGTAATCATGACCTCCACTACAACTTCTTTCGTATCCGAAAAGAGAGGGACAATGAAGAACAATAGCTTAGGTGTTTTGGAGTCCCTGGAGACTTTTGCCATTTATCATTGAGCATGTTTGTCTTTCAACTTTTTTTTTTTTTTTCAAATCAATTTATTTATATTATTATGTGCAATTTATAAGATGTCTCTTGATATCTGATTTCACTCTTATCAGCGCTGTAAAGCTGTACACAATATATTGATGGTCTATGATATACAAATGTTGCATGACTGAAAGTATCCATTGTAAACTATTGTGTAAATAACAACTGTTTGAACACTTGGGGCCCATCTATGCAGTAAATACCTGCAAAATAAATCAAATAAAAATATATATCATCAAATGCTGTTCTCTACTTCAGCTTCTATTCTTGTTAGTAATACTAGTGCACCATTGTGTGTCCACTGCACAGAATCTCTAAGCTTCACTAAACCCACTTCCTGTCTTGCAAGAATAGACGTAGCGGTAGTCAGTCCTATGTGGGATTCATCTGAAGCCTCAAGCGACCTCAGCACACTGGTCCTCAAGCCACAAGCAAGGTATATGATGCTTTGTTTGACGTTTAGTTTATATCATTTACCTATGAGCTACAGCAGTTTTTCAGTGTGGTTACAATAAACAAAGCATGAATACCCTTTCCCACGTTTTATATCCAAACAATTTAGAATCATATTTAAGATTGGTATTGCTTGTAAGACACAGTTAAATATACATATTTAACCAACAAATTAGGCCTATAGGCTTTTTGACTTTGGGGCACATGGAAGACACAGATTGGATCTTGCCACACACACATACTACTGTACTATAAGTATAATCAATAACCTCTAACACTTAGTTACAGTACATTACAGTAAGTACACTAATTACAGTAGTACTGTGAGAAAAGAATATGTATATTGTTGCCTCCCATGCCTCACATTTTCGAGGTTAGAGAGTTCTCACATCCCCCCATCTTCATAACTCTGATCAATGTATTGTGTGCTACTGTATCAATAGGCAAATACTGACAACTGGTTCTGATTTCCGATAGACAGACAGACAGGCAGTCAGACAGACTGTCAGACAGACAGTGTTGTAATGTTGTAATGGTGGCGTGGTTTATGATTGTACAGAGTCGTTTATTGGACACTACGAATGTCTATCATAAGCGACTGTACGTAGCAACTAACAAATCCTCAATTATCCCCGAGTCACCAGATGATGTAAAATGAAATCAAGCCTGCAAGGTAGCATAGGGACTCCCAGTCCCTCCCCATTCTGTGATTGGATCCCAAAAGCAGGGCTAGAGATTGTCCATGGACATCATGCTTCACAATGCGAAATGAAAGCACGCAAGGCAGCATGGGTACTCCCAGGCTAGTCTTTTGAATCCCCAACCAATAAGCCAAAACCTTAACATCAGATGTTCAGACATAAACATACTCTTAGTATGGCATACATTTCATTGTTGATTGTAACTTCATATTGATGACTTTAGCTGGTCCAGACTTTTTAACCTCCACACTTGCATGTTTGGTGTCATAAATACTCAAAGGGATTTTTAGAACTTGAAGCTACGCCAGCTACAGTATATAGCCCACAGTAACCAGTAGATTCAAAAGTCATGGAACACTGACCTCTGCCATGCCAGTGACATAGTGGAACACAGGGTGCATACAAATGATGCAAATTTTCATTTTGGGAATAGTGGGATATATTTTGTTTGTTAAAATAATATTTTTGCGTCATTTGTTTACATTAATTTCTGCGTCATTTGTTAAATAAGTAATTCATTATTGACTCAATTGTAGCCCATTTTAGTTCCTCTGTAAGGCCCTGATGCATAGGAACATTAATAGGAAAAAAGTCAAATTGAGTAAAAAAAAACCCTATCATGAAAAACTCTTAATTTTGGCGCATACATTTACTAAAAGACTTGGTTAACAGTGTGACCTACTTGGGTGAAAAATTGCTCTATTTTTAATTAATTTACTGAAACCGTTCCATGTTGATTTCTCAGCTATATTTAAAACAAAAACCAACACATATTTGGTCCATCTGCATCATACCGACACTAAGCAACTAGCATAAACAGAAACGACCTATAAGAGCTATGTGAACTCCCCAAGCTGCGGTTGTGAAACCACTGGTGATGGGCCAGTAGAGATGAAACTGCCTTCAGGATACGGCTTCTATATAGGCCAGGTTAAGGTGTGGGGGGACAGGGCTAAAACCCACCACGTCCTGGTGAGCCTTTTCTGGCTCTATGTCTCTGAGGGAGGGGGTTTTGCGGTTGGGTTTCAAGTTGGTAGGGCCACGGTGATCTTAAAACAGAAGACAGCTTAACCACATATAGTGTAGTGTCTGGAGGCCTGGTCTCTGCTGTGGTAATGAAAGCATGTTTGCCAAAAGAGGACGCATATGGCAGAGGATGGAGGCAATAGAGTAGCTAAAGTTTACTGTAGCCTATGGGCATTTATGGAATAGGCTTCTACCAAGCTTCCCATAAAAGCCAATACTGTGTGCTTCTTAAGAAATGTGTCTTATAATAAAATGTTTCCCTTTCCTTCATGATGTTTTCTTTTTTTTCTTTTTTTTTTTTCTCTTTTACGCAGGTCAAGTGAACAATCACATTTGCACTGACTGTCTACAAACAATGTGGGCCTGATATAATTGAACCCTAACACTACCTCAAGTTGTATTCAATTATTTTTTTGACGGGAAGCAGCAATAAGACTACTTCTCTCTCCACAAATGTACATTTTTTTTTTTCCAAGAGTGTTTTGACAGAACGATGGCACTTGTGGTGCTCCTGTTAATTGTGTGTTTTCCTCTTCCTAACCCGCTTTGAGCTCTAGAGTTTCTCCACTAAAAGCATTACCTACCTCCCAAGACACATGCCCTTCGAGAAAGGAGAGAAGAAGCGATAAAAATCTTCACTTTGCAGACCCTTAAAATCTTATTGGGCACTGTCGTAAAAGCCCATATCACTTCATATGTCTCTCACCCCCACCTCATCCCGCCTAACTGCCTGCTCACCGCACCACTCCAGCCTTTTTTCCCATTCCCCCTATCTCTCAGCTGAGTGTCGGTCTCCAGAGATCGCACCAGATGCTTTCAGCCCAGGGCATGACCATGCTCCTTGGTCACCAGACTGGTGCGTATCCGCGGAGTCTTGCTCCATCCACTCAATAACAACTTGATTAGTGAGCAAAAACAAAAAAAGCCCCGAAGAGCTGAAAGCCAACACCAACCATTTGCATTAGGGAGAAAATTCTCAAAGTATCATCTTTTAACGCACAGAAGGGAGGGTGGCGGACACCAATATTTCCTTCTAAATTAATAAAGCACATTTTGCCTCAATCTTATCTTATGTTTTCACTGACATTAGGAACAAATATTTACATTGGCTGAGTTAAAGAGGAGGTCAGGTTTCAGAAAGCTCTTCCTGCAGTGCAGATCGCAATCTATAACCATTTGTGTGATATGGTTTATATCTTAATTGTTTTTAGGGCTACACCATATCATGCTGTTCTTCACTACTTCATCTTACCGGAGAGCTATCTTTATCTAAAAGTCTTTTAGTGCTATAAATATGATGACCTGACACATCAATACATGCTTTCTTTTCTCAATTCTGTTTTTCTATCTTTTTTTTCTAAAAAAAATTGATTGAGTTAATTCAGTATTTTTGTGAAGGTGAATTCTTGGGCTTTCCTTTGATCTTTTGCATCACCAAACCAGCTCCAGTATCTAATACCAGACAGGTTGGATAAAGACTTTTATGACTCATCTTAAGAATGTTTTTGCTTTCCATGTGTCCTGAGCATGGTCATATTGAACTAGTCATATTGAATTTGAGGGCACTTTTACAATATTAAAATGTAAACAACAACGAGTATGGGAAATGGGGAATTTACAAACTATTGAGGCTTCAATGCTTTCGGGAAACTCTCTCATATAAAGTGGTTTCAATACTTGGGTGGACAAATGCTTGCAAAAGTCACCAGTAAATAAACATTTTAAAAGTATTTTCCTTTTACTGGAGTTTCTGAACAACAGTATAACCTGTAGCTACCCACTGTGACTATGACCCACAACTAGTTCGATCTAGGGTTAGGACGGTCTGTTCGAGACCAAGACTTTTAAAACTTCCTGTAGAGTTTCTGGTAGGGTTGTCACCTTACACAAACAGCACATACATCTAAAGTAAGGGTGTGTCGTACATTGACAATTAATCAGAAAAAATTGTTGCTGAATTGGGTCAGTGGAAAACTATCACGATTAAGGAAAAGTTTATTGATTAATTTGTCAGCTGGTACAGCTGGTACTTTAGGGATCCCACTTGTTTCCCAACTGGAATTTTAAAAAGTGCTACTATACTCCTATAAGTGCATAAAGAGCATTTTGTTGTAATATCAGTTTACAGTCATTTTAGAACCATAAACATACATTTGTTTGCTTTTGGAAACTAAAGGCCCATTCATACCAAACGTAAAAGACAGATACGGACACATGTAGCCTAGTCATCAAGTTTTTCATAAGTTCTATTCATTGATGTTGTCCGTATTTTTACACAAAACGGGGGCTCACGATTACAGAGGAAACAATCAATACCACCTGGAATGATAGGGACATAAGCGGTTTATCCAACATAAAAGTTGGATGGAGGTATGAAGGAAGAGAATGTAAGGAGATATGTAAGGACATATTCAGAGGATGGTTTGAGGACTGATAACTTGCTGACCTGATTTTCTCTCGACTTGGCAATGGCGTCAACAGCCGGATATGAGCACGGGGCAGGTCCAATAAAGGCTATGGGGCTTTGAAATCATCTTTGAATCATCTAAAATGCCAGAAATACACAAGACAAGAGTTACTATATGTCCTACATGTATACATTCAAACCCAAGAATCCATCCAAATTCTGAAATTTGGTGGTAAGTTATAGTACATATAAAGTGAATATTTACAGTCACATTTTGTTCCATGATTTACTCATATAGTTCAGTCAATCAAAATATTAACAGAAACTAAGAAACGTTACTGTATCTCCTCCAAATAGATGTCACACAAGGAGGGTTGTTGTGTTATAAAAAATATCGTTAAATTCAGTCAGAATCTTCGTTCACTATAAATATCAGGTCACAAACTCAAGCCTGCTGTGCTGTGCTTGACCTGCTTCAAGACCAAAAATAAGGACAATTTTTTTATAGTGAACAGCATTGCCAACCTCAGCCTGGAAGTGATGATGATTCTGGGTTTGTGGCGTTTTTGGAGCTGGGTCACTGACCTCCTTTAAAGAGGCAGTAAAGCTGAGCATCTCCATCTACCCTTCTGCCATCCTGCTAACAGGACTTTGCAAGCTAGTGCACTTACTGTGAAGTTACTCCTACAGTTTTTTTTTTTAAACTGCTTACAAACATTTTCAAACCTCTGTCTTTTTCTCAAGATTCTCACACAAATTGGCAAATGCTCTATTCAAAGTATTACAAAACAGACAAAAGCAAGCTTTTGGCTAACATTATTCACACTTTCATATCTTTCCCTTTACTGTATACTGTATATCGTTCAAGTTCAGAAGGGTGTGAGCAGTCTTCACTCAAAAAGTCTTTTTTTGTCATTTTGAGAGTGATGGCCCAGCATTTATGCAGTTAATAATCAGGAAAGTAGACCGCCTATGCATACACCTTTTATTCACACAGGCGTGCTTCGGCGTTCTACCTTCCTCAGTGTGTAGACTGAGGAAGGCAGAACGCCAAAACGCGTCTGTGTTAATAAAAGGTGCATGCATAGTGCAGCATCCTTTCCTTAACTGAACTGTATATATCATTTCCACACTGTTGCTCTAAACTTAAAGGGCCTGTTGTTCCAGGTACCTGAATGCTGTCTTTAAAGTTTTGTGGATGTGGATTTCAATGTGGACTTTCCTCTGGCAGTGTGGGCTAGGCCAGCGCAAACCAAACCCAAGCAGGGCCAGTGTGGCCTTGCCCAGGTCAGGCCCAAGCCTTTTGGCTCTATGTGGGCAGCCCACAATTAGACGATCAGCCCCTATGCGGGCCCCATGTGGGCCTACAGAGGGCACTGAGGGTTACCTGTGCGGCGCCAGTATTGCAGGTCCAGCTCTTTGCCGATGAGTAAATCCTCACAGGCCTCCATGCTGGCCCAATGTGAATCCAAAAGGGGCCCGCGTGGCTTGCTTGATTGGAACATTCATAAACACCCCCTGGAAGATAAGCACAACTTGCAGGTCTTGTAAAAACACATTAGACCTTTTTTCTTTTCTTTTTTTTTGGCACTGAAAATAATGCTTTGCTGATTGTGTGTAATTGTAATGGTAGGCTACGCTATTTGGGATGATCTGATTCCAGTATGAAGTCAACTAAAAACACACTACTGATGTTATTATAATAACTGAGGTGTACCAATAAGTTGTAGGCTAATGGTCTAATCAACTAGCCTATATCAGTATTCATTATAAAGACATATTACATGTAGTATTTTGTTGAATTGTAAAAAGTGCAACCTACCATCCGAGTGTCTCAGGGTAGGTGTAGCCTACAGGAAGTTGCCATACTGTTTGAGGAAGTTTGTTTTCTTCCCACAGGGCAGGCCATCTAGGAGAGTAGCTTACAGGAATTAAAGTTGAGCTGAGCTGGCAACAGGGCCTGAACCACCAGTGGTTTGGTTTCCAGGGTGACCCAGGTTTGGGTCCGACCAACACTACAGTAATTTGTGAAGGCGCAACACTGCGCTCAAGTTCCTCGCCAGCAACGGCATAGCGCGATTTAGTTAGCAGAACGTTTACGTGACCATGCACACTTTCTTTAAAGTGGAACAACATGGAACAACTACTAGGCTACATAGGATTTCATTTCAGAAGATGGAAGAAACACATCAAAAATATTGCAAAACAGGATTAACAATTTGATTACACTGACAAAAAACACTAGTTAGACAGCCCGAGGGTAAGTGTGCACACATGCAGAGGTACAGTAATTAAAACTTACCCCAATAGCATCACTGTCTGCAGATCTTTTCTCTTTCGCCCTAAGCATGAGACAGGATACAGCCATGGTCATCAACCAAATTTGGTGTTAGACTTCAGTCTTGGCCCTGGGCTGTTAAACAATATACCGGTACAGTTTGGTCTACTGTGACTAACCCAAACCCTTCATCGAAAGCCCAATAATAATAATAATAATAATAATAATAATAATAATAATATCCATTAAAACTTTTTGGTTATTTATGCTGTTTGGGACCATAACTGAAACATTTGGGTAGCAAAATGTCTAACCTACTGTTACTGTAAAAATATTAATAAGTTTGGCCTAAGTTCACGCTATATGATACCCATAGTAGCCTAGGCAATGAGTACAGATAAAAAATGGACAGACATCAGCATTACTAACAGGTGTCCACCGGGAGGTTTTGGCTACTACATCGGTTCTATAGCCTGTGCCACCCCGATTTAACAAGCGCTTTCAGTTGTTAGAGGCTCATGATTTGTTCTCAATAGCCACACCTTCTTCCCTTTATTGCTTTGAGAGGTAATGTTGGCGTCATGCACACAGCCTTCGATGTCAGTCAACCACGGCGCATCAGTAGCCCCTGCGGTGCAACAGGTAAGACATTTCTCTGTCCAGCTCTTTGACAACATGGTTTAAGTTCACAATGTTGGCCTTTTTGAAAAGCTTTTTAAAGTAGGCTATTTATTGTACCATGAACTGTAAACACTATTTTGTTTAATGTTAATGATTTTGCATTTGTTATATTTTCTATGAAGCCACAGTGTTAATTCTCTCCTGGAGGAATTCTGCTTTCCCAATGCATTTTTGTTTTTGTGAAACCTGTTGAATTGCATCATATGTTGTATTTCACTTGTACTTAAGCACAGTTCGTTAGTTCTAGATCAAATTTAATACATTCAGTAGCCTAATAAAGATTTAAAATCGTGTATAGCCTGCCATAAGTGGCTTCCTGAAGTTTAAGTTACATAGCCCATTGAATTAGCTATGTCTTTGGTGTGAAAAAGAGTAGCATCAAGTGTCCCTTCCAAATTGCATGACTCCACAACACAACAGAGGTTCATGGATGACTTAATTAATTTAAAACTTTTCGGTGGTGACTTGAGGGCATGTAAGCTGTGAGCATTTGTCAGGGACTGCCGGCGACGGTCCTCTCACTCGCAGCCCGTTAACAGAAAATTGTGTGTCAGAAAATATTATTAAATACAAGCTAAATGAGAAAAAAATATGGGACTTTTAGATGCAGGTGTATTTGGTGTAAAATGACGGCAGTATGCTAAGATTTTGTGTACAGTAGGCTATGTTGTTTGTTGTTGTAGATTTTGTAAAAGCCAGTCAATATTTAAACTGAGAAGGAACATATTCAAAAGCGATATGTAAATATCAAATCAAATCCCCCTTTTCAGTTTTTAGTGTGTGAAGTACAGTAAAATGGAAGAGATCAGTTTTAATGCTTCTTGGTGTCTTGTCAATTCAGGATTATTGTGTATGTGTATTTTCATCTGATGTCATGCAACCACATTTAAAGATGAGGTGGTGGCTGTAGTATTCGCTTTGCTGATTCAGACTAAGTTTCTTAGAACAGGTACATTTTTCTTGCACCAAACATGATTTCATTCCTTCTGGAAGTCCTGTATAATGGGAGCTTTTTAGTGTTTGTTAATGTATGTTTGGTGGTGTTTATTGAAATCAGTTTTATGTAATATAAAACAGCTTCATCATCATCATCATCATCTCTCTCTCTCTCTCTCTCTCTCTCTCTCTCTCTCTCTCTCTCTCACACACACACACACACACACACACACACACAAAGTTTTTAGTAGCCTACCCATATGCTCACAACACAAAACCAATATCTTGTGACATTACTTATCATACAGGTGTACACAATAAATAGGTACCTTATTGCATGATATATGATTATTATAACATTGAATGATTATGCGGTGTGGTTTGACCAAGTTGAAATTTCAAAATAAGACTGGCGCAAGGTCAAGGACTTTTCTATCTGTATTTGATATATGTTGTGCTTTGACTTTTGTAATATGTTGTGCTTAGACTTTGTCTGTTTGTAGTATTTGTTGGAACATAAGCAGTGTATACACTTTGAAATAAGAGGCTAAATATGTTTTTAATATTAAGCTTGTCTACATAGGTTGCCAGTTTGTTTAAGCAGTGAGAAATCTTATAAGATAAATTTGTTTTAGAAAAGAGGAAGAAACGGGGATGAAATGCCTCGTTTTGCATGCCTATGGAATGACAGTCATAAATTGTAGTGGAGCAGTACAGACTGTGAAAATTTGTGTCAGTAGCCAGATGTCTGTGTGCCTGAATACGTTTGTAATTCTGCTGCTGTTGTTGTTGTTGTTGGTGGTGGTGTTATTGTTATTTTGTTTGCTTGGCTTTACCATAAGTTAGTCATTTCACAGGCAATGACAGAGTACACACACAAAGCAATAGTTCAATTGAATACATTTAGAATGTTGCATGCATAGGTTAAATAGCTTCTCATTTTGTAAAATTCCATAAGAATGAATAATTAAGCCAAAGTGTTATGTACAAATAGTAATTGTATTAATAATGAACTTGTTGACATGAAATATATTGTGTGAGTGTTAAAATCTTTTCTCTTTTCTCTTTTGTTTTAGATATATATTTCAGCACTGAATCTACATTTTAAACACCTTTGCAGCTGTCCGCAATTTTAAAGAGTGTCTCAGTGGCAGCATTGAATATGGATCTTCCTGACCAGAGCATGCATAGTCCTGGTGAAGGTTGCCTGAAAGAAGACAAATCAGAGATTATGGTCTCCTGTTGCCACCGTGACCGCATGGAGGACCCTCTGGCTGCCTATCCAAACAACTCCATCATTTCGCATCTGCTTCGCAAGACTATCCACAACAAGAGAGCTATGAGCGGAAACATGTTCTATCTGCCAACCTCGACAGCATTGTCAGGCCTAGAAGATCAGAGCATTCTGTGTTCTAAAGACAGCGTGGAACACACGGAGCTCTTTCAGCACCACAATCCCCCAATAGGAACCGGCATGGAGACGGAGAGGCCCCTTAGCGACCATCTCCAAGCCAAGAGAGCGCGTGTAGAGAACATCATCCGTGGCATGTCATCGGGATCCCCCAACTCAAGGCTTCAGGGAGACGATGACGTCGCTGGTGACCCTGACTTGGAGCAAGAGAGAAAAGAGATCAGCAAAGAGAACAAGAGGAAACAGAGGCTCCCCCAGCATCAGGAGCACAGCCTTAGTGAGGAGCCATCGCTAAGCAACAGAGGCAGCGTCAGCGCTAGCAAGAACCAGGAGTGTCACAAACTGAAGCAACAGCTTCAGAGCATGCAGAAGCTACTTCAGCAGCTCGAGGAAAAGTTTTTTCAAGTCTACAACCAACACGACTCCCAGAATAGCATAGCAGAAGAAGAAGAAGAAGAAGAGGAAGAAGATAGTGATATTCTACATCCCGATCAGAGGCGCGGTTTGACCCGAACAAAAACTGGTAGTGAGGCAACAGATGTTCCTAGCGCTGTGGCCGGGGGATGTGAAAACAGGCCAGACTGGATGACAAGCCAGCGGAGAGAGAAAGCTTTGCCGGATGTGAACTGTCTGGGCAGCAAAGGGGATGTGAAAAACTTGCAAGAGACTCTTAAGTTTGAGCTTTCCAGAGCTGTGAATGAAAGCATCGACACCGTGTTCCAGAAGCTCTCGTCTACTCTACTGAGCCAGTCATCACCACCACCATCCATGTGCCACCCCAGCACTCCAGACCACGCAGGATCAGCGAAGAGGCCTCACATGCCATGCAGTCCCCTCGAGCCGTCGAACACCGAAGACGCCACAGTCAAACCAAGGCCTCTTCAGTACTACAAGAGCTCAACTCCTCAAAGCCCCGAGCACCAAACTGAGGCATTGTCTCTTGTCGTTCGCAAGTCTCCCAACAGCCCGCTGAACTCAACCAGTCAGTCTGTCAAACAGCCTTACGCATTTCACCAGCCTCCATTCCAGTTCGGCTACCCCACCATGCATGACAGCCAGATCCTTGAGCATCTCCTTAAGTACGGTCCCCATGGTAACCTCGGAGGCCTCACGTGCCTGCCACCCTCTCTGGACAGAGCATCCCCAGACTCTGAAGACCTGCCTTGGGAGAGCCTCTCCATGAGATCCAAGGTGATGTCCAGCCACCTCGGGCAGCACAGCAGACCAGGGATACTGGGCTCAGTGTCAGTGGATGGCCTCTGCCTCCCGCACGTGAAGATGGAGTGCCGAGATCTTCAAACGATGGCGGAAAGAAGCTCCTACATCTCACTCAGTATATCCTTTGTAAGAGCAATTTATCTGGGGTGGTGTCATCTGAAGGGCTATTTCAAATCACTTCAGGGACATTAAGGGGTATACATTTAGTTCTTTACTCAG
The DNA here is from genome assembly GCA_027497455.2 of Sardinella longiceps. Taxonomy (NCBI): domain Eukaryota; kingdom Metazoa; phylum Chordata; class Actinopteri; order Clupeiformes; family Clupeidae; genus Sardinella; species Sardinella longiceps. The sequence goes on from JAODXP020000024.1 coordinate 32,850,270, forward strand.
AGATATAAAGAAGGCATCTGTCTGTTTAATTAACTAATCATAGATACTCTTTTATAAAATATTAGAAATGAGAAAATTCATATTTAATTAGAAATTGTCACAAGCAGCTTATTGATGATAAATATGTGTGTGCTATGCTAATGGTGTACAAAGTGTTACAGAAATTAATACATTCGGTAGAGTTCATCTGTATTATTGTGAAGGCCACTCCAATTTTATTGTGTTGATCACTGATACATTTTTACATACATTTTGCCTGCTACAGTTAAATACAGTAGATGGCCGAATGCCACAGGTAGACGTTAAAGTTTCATATAACATACCAATTGCAAGGTTTTAGCCGCAGTTTTAATGAGACATTGCTGTATGTCTTAGTATAGGTGAACATTAGTCCACCTCGTATGCTGACAAATTCTTTTTATACTTCAATGGATAAAAACGAGCAAACAAACTTCAGGTTTTTATCCATCCTGGGCGAACAATGACTCGTTGAGTCGAGTGGTGCGCAGATCAGCCAGCATAGACTTCAAGGAGAATTTTCACTTTGATCTTGGTAACCCCAAAGAAAATTATAGCATATTCTTTAATCTGAGCCCAGTAATGACTTTAAGTTCAGAAAAAGACAAATAAAAAGGAATACAAGGCTTTGATAAGAATTGTCAGGAACAAAAGACAATTTTCAAAGCGAGAAAAAGCAATAGTTTCTGTTCAGGAAATCCACTCTTCTTTTCTCTCTGACTTGAAAAGGTGCATCTCTCAGTACCTACCAGCCTACTCAAGCACATCACAGAGGTCACTTTCTGTTGTTTCTGAAGAGAGCTTTCAATTTAGTTTTCTGGGAAAGGTTACTGTCTATCTATATTATGTTGTGAATTTGCTTATTAGTTTTATAATTTTTTTTATTCTTATTACTGACATTTGGTCTTAAGTTGTGTAAAAGGAAGTTCCCCTAGGTACAGTAGTCTAAAAAAAAAAAAGATGAAAAAAAACAGCCTTCTCATCCTCCTCAATTCTCCCATCAACTATGCCACAGTACAAGATAATTGTATTAATACATTCTTTGTGTAATTTGTGAGATAGATTGAGAAATATTTGCCACAAGAATTGTAAATATACAGTATATCACACTGATGGAAATAGGTTTTTTTGGATGCACTTTAGCCACCTTCGCAAGACAAAGAAGCAGGCAACTCTTTGAACAACTTCTCATCAATCTTTTATTTTTCTGCTTCATCATTTCAAAGGAAAGGTTCACTAATAAATACTAACCCAGTACATCCAAAAGACCATGATAACAAATGCATGCCATGATTCTATGCATTGAAAGCTTCAGATACTTATCATATTGTTTAATATTCAGTGTAATTATGCATGTAGCGTTAATGTAATTGCAGTCCTAGGAAAAGCAAAGATCCTCACAGAATCCTTAAGCCCCCAGGCTTGTACCCTAGAAGATGAGGGGGAGGGTAAAAAGGGCATTTTTATTCTTATAATCACATAAAGCTTTATCATTAAAAAAAAAACATTTAACTATATCATTCAGACTAACAAATTAGACCAAATTCTAAATGTCACCTTTAATGTATGAGTACTTCAATTACAGCAGCAGGTATTAACAGATAAAAACCTTTTATAGTAGAAATTGTATTCATTTTTGCAAGAGGTTTGTTAGCCATAGCTTATGTAGTAAAAGCATTTTACTGAAATCAATAAATTGCTTAAACAAACAAGTATTCAAAAACCTCAAATGAAGTGTGTAAGACACTAGAAAAATAAGATGAAAAGTAAAGAATTTTAATATATTATATAAACTTTTCATAAATATGGTAATTGATGAAGAAAACTTTTTCTATGGACTGATATGTCCAGTTTTGTATATTTTGACGCCTTAACTTTGTACACATTCAGGAGGGTCTGACTCCCAGTCATCTGAAGAAGGCTAAACTGATGTTCTTCTACACACGTTACCCTAGCTCAAGTGTGCTGAAAACATACTTTCCTGATGTGAAGGTAAGATACCATATGGACACTACTGGATACATACAGTTGGGAGAAATGTTATTTGCATCCAGGTGTCAACAACCAACAATAGACCACTATTAGTAACTTATGGGATTTGTTTGTGTGGCTATTTACAGCTGTTTTTTTTTAAATATGAGAGACGATGAAGTATCTGAGTATCCGTAACCAAGAATGGCACTTACACCACAGCAGATAGATTCTGTATGTTTTTTTTGCTTTGATGTTACCACAGCTCCATTCCTTTTGGCTGCATCAAATAGAATTTTTAGTATGGGAGGGTCAGTAAGGGTGCATCTTATCTTACAGCCATTCATGCTTGGCTATTGTATTATTAACTTACAGTAGCCTGCTGTATGTGTATCAGCCATGAGCACTCTTACCATGAGTGGTAGGTTACTGTGCCACTCAACTGAGACTTAAAAGCCTGCTCTCAATCCTTGTTGAGGTTATGCACACAGCGTTTTACATCCCCTACTAATGTATAGAGGCAGCACAGACCAGGGCAGACCGCTGGCCTAAAGGTAGAGGAATACAAGACAAAATACATGTAGTAGGTCCTGACAAAAAAGGACAATTTGGAACAGAAAGAGATGGGAGGATGTGGTGGAGTTTTAAGAATAAGCCTATTGAAACTCTTCAGTTTATATGGTAGTTTGGTAAATGAATGAATAAAAACTTTTATAAGCTTTTAAATAAAGTGCAAGATGTCTTTCTTGCAAATAGCCACAGGTGACAGATCTTGTGTATAGCATGCACTGTGGCCTATGTGTAGTATGTCATCAGTACTTCTATTCTCACTGAAATGTTTAGGCAATAGGCCTATTACATTTGCATTATTTTAGCCTATTCTTTGTTAATTATTGTATTGTACGTCACTATGGTTAAAATCGTCTGCAACTTATTAGTAAACATAAGCATAGCATGTGGATGTTTTAGGGCCCAGGCCATGAGCCCCACTAGTGAGTAGATGCCTGGTTGCCCCTGGATTATGAGACAGCTGGTGCAGGCCCACTCTATACAGTACGTTGTGAGGCCTCCTTTTGAGGCCTGTGGCTAAGAGGCATCTATTTAGGACATGTGCTGAAACTCCAATTACTTGCATTAAACTCATCAGGCAGACCAACCTGAGGGAGTAACAGTGTGTGATCAGTGTGTGAACAGTGTGTGAGTGTGTGAACCGCTGTGTAGTTACGCTTTGACCGTCATTTCAAATCGTTGTTTTTTTTGTTTTTCAACCGTCAAGAACAACAGAAAAAGCGTTTTGTTGCTCTATAAGAATGACCAATTATTTAAACACTAACCTATTACTGAATACATACATCGTTTTGCTGCCATTTTTTCTCCCTAAATCGAGAGATGCAGTTGATAGGAAGCTTAGTGTCCAATTCTGGCTGGGTGCGCCCGCCGTACTAAAAACAGTGTAAATCGCAAGCTAATGTGAAGAGGGCATTACACCCGTCCGCCCTAAGGCTCCGGGGGTCAGTGAGGAGAGCCTGGCCCTGGCCCTGTCTCCTCCTTGTCCAGAGCCTATCCCCAGGGAAGTGAGACAAAAGAGTCTGGATAATCCAGATGTCTGGTTCCATTCTGTCTGGTGGAGCCAGTGAATGGGAAGGCTCCTTCTACCCATAGTGCCTCCTCCTCGCTGAACACACCATTGAAGGAGAAGAATCTCTCATGATGGTTCAGCAGTTTTTTTTCCCCTCTTAATCTCTCTATGTTGTTGGATGCCTCTATCTCTCCCACACACACAATAAGACTAATGTTAAAAACTGGCAAGCTAATAAACTTCTTTTTGGTAGCTAAGCATTGCAAATGATGAAGCATTAAACATATTCAATAGCAAAAAATCCAGTAATGGTTATGTTAAGGCTCAGTGTTGTAGTCATTGTCCCGTCCAGTCCAGTATTTATTCATTTGTTTACTTACTTACTTACTTACTTACTTATTTATTTATTTATTTATATATGTTGTTATTTGTCCACAGTTCAATCGCTGTATTACATCTCAGCTGATCAAGTGGTTCAGCAACTTCCGAGAGTTCTACTACATCCAGATGGAAAAGGTTGCTCGTCAGGCCATTGTCGATGGTGTGAACGACGTGAAAGGGCTGACCGTTACACGAGACTGTGAGCTTTTCCGAGCTCTCAACATGCACTACAACAAAGCCAACGATTTCCAGGTATTTCAAACACCCTTCCACTTCTGTTCGAGACATGTGCAATGAATGAATGAATAAGGAAACTGGCTGCTTATACACTAGTTGGGTCTGGTGTAATGCTGAAAAATATTATTGATAGAGATGACTAACTCAGCAAAAATAGACTATGTATTTTATACAGAATATTCCACATAGGCATTTTATTTGATTGTAAGTTATTTTTCACATTCTTTCCTCTCATGAATTAATTTCATTTTACTATGAATATTTTGTTTTCAGTTGATAATTCGTAAGCTTTTTTAGATATAGAACTCAACAGAAAAGACTAAGATCTGTTCTGTCAAGGGTGACCTGACCACCAAATGGTTTTGTTTTACTGGATGTAGTTAGTTACTGTACAGCTTATGATTATTTGTATGAGAAAATGTTCTATTCACGGTTGACCACCAAATGGTTTTGTTTTACTGGAAATACTTACTGTATGCCCTATATTTGTATGGAAAAAGCTTCTTTTGAGGATCAATGAAATGTTGTCCCTGAAGTAAACTCAAAGTAATAGCAGACATATTGTAAAAAAAAAAAAAAAAAAGAAAAGCAACATGGGTTGGGGACCCTTTACATGTGACCAGTAGTGCCCCTGGGCTGACCCTTTGTGTTGTCCTGCACCTGTGGCTATGTGGGCCTTCTGCAGCCATTATACAGAGCTGCAGTGGCGCTTTATCAAACTGTGGGAAGAGGAAGCTGTAGAATCCTACTGAAACAACTAAGGATTATCTCATTGCCATGCCTGGGTGCATCAGGGATTGCTACTGATGCGGAATGCTGAGAAAGACGCGGCAGATTCCGAGGGCGAGGTGGCGGATGGTGGGAATGAGCTGAGACAGTTTTCTTTACCTTAGGCCCAAGACATTCCTTTCCCAGGGACCTCTTTGTGTGGAGGCGAAGGGAAAGAAAATACACCCCTGCTCCCCTGACCAACAACACCAGTGTTTGCTATTCGCCAAGATCAGAAGGTTTCGGATTGGCTCGTTTTCGCCTCTCCCTACTCTGCCTTTGCTCTCACGGCTCAATTCAACCCTAGATACATTTTTATGTTGTGTGGTGTCCAGACAAAATCCCTTGGAAGAATCTTGACACTTTGTCATTTTTTCCTTCTCTAACAATTCCATTCTATCAGTCCATGTAAGACAATGCGCCCAACTAAAATGGTTTGGAAAAAAAAAAGTAGATAAATCAAAGCGGTCTTACACTGCAGGCTTCTATTGATTTTGACGCAGTATTTGTTTTATATACACTGGGAGAACAAAGGCTAAAGAAGCTAACTGTGTTTGAAGTGATTGCATTAAAGAGTGAATGTGGTGATAGAGGGATCTGCAGTGTTGGTTCAGTTCTCTGTGTCAATGATCAGGTATAAAAGGCCCAGTCATCCTACCGCTTCGTTGTGCCAAACTTCAAAGAGCTCAAGGTTAACATATTGATTCAGATGAGAGGATGGGGATGGGTTATGAGACATGGGGGAGACATGGCTTCTCTCAGATGCTTTCTTCAGTTAAATTGGATGAAGACTTGTGTGCTTAATCTCTAACTAGCCATTAGGGAAAATTTATCCTCACCAAGAAAATAATTTTTCTTTGTAACTTTCATGACTTTGATATGCATATATACGTCATGCTGGGAAGTTATGTAGAGTTTAAATGCAAAGCTATTTAAGTGCAACTTCAGAGATGCAAAATTTTTGTTTTTATAATAATTTGCAAGTAATTTCTATCAACCTGTAGTTTGGATATTATAATTTTCAAGTAAAGAAAAATAAAATTAAGAGAACCTAACTGGAATTGGACTGAAAATAAAGATTAGGCCCAATGTAAATTCATTAGAAACAGACAGTAAATTTTGCATCTGAACTTGTCAAATGTAATTCTCATGTACTCAAATATTACAAATATTGTATAATATCATGCACTTGTATTTAAAATATCAACCTTCAGTTAGTTCACATCCCATTATGTTATATTTGTTCTCACAGGTACCAGATCGATTCCTAGAGGTAGCTGAGATCACACTTCAGGAATTCTTCACTGCAATTTTGCTGGCAAAAGATTCAGATCCCTCATGGAAAAAAGCTATCTACAAGGTCATCTGTAAACTGGACAGCGATGTTCCTGAAGAATTTAAAACATCCACGTACCTGTAAAGAACTAGATTATTTATTAATAATTCTGAAAAGAGGACATAATTTTTGATGTGATTTCAGAATGATTTTGAGTGGAGAATGATCGACTCAGTGATCCTAATTTTACACAGTGCTGTTAACCAGTGTTGAGTGAAAATATGTGACCATACAGTATTTAAAGTATAGCTGTGTTAAAATATACAAAGCTTTACCCAGACATCATTTTAGTAGAATTTCTGATACATTATCAATGACCCCATATTATAAAAGGGCTTAAGGCATTGTTTTCACTCATTATATCTTCCCTCAATCCATTGTGTGGTTCTGCATACGCAATTTCAAGTATTCATTTACTGATTATGACAGGACATATCAACTTCATTATTCATTAGAAAAAAGTCTGATGGGAATACATTTTAAATGTTAAATTAATCTTTAAACTTTTGCTTTAAATACATTGTGTTCTTACAATGTAGAATCATGTGTTGGCCTAATAGTGATATGATAAAAGGGTTTCAAGCTACAGTATGTGTACATTCCATTGGTAAAAATAACCAAGTGACTTATTTAGGGATTTGAGCTTACCATGATTTTGTGAAAATCCATATAACATTTTGTAGCAGTGCTTTTATGTACGGAATATGGTGTATTCTATGAAATGGCTTCTTTTTCATATTGTTAGTTGTAGAATAGATATTTTAGAACTATTGTAAATGACTGCTGTATGTAGCATTAAATGAAGCTATTATGGTCCTTGTATATTTTTAAATACCCTTTCCTTCATAAAAGTGCAATGCACATTTTTATTTGCATTCATTTACATTGGTTTTGTGCAGCTCAATATGCTGTTACATACCAGCAATTACATAGGTAAGAATTTGAGATTAAAATAGAGAGTGCCACTGCCCTGTGAACCAACAAGCTTTTCTCCAGCTCTTCTTGGGCCACTTACTGTAGTTGTCATTTGTCATTCGTTGTCTAAATACAACTGTTAAAAAAAAACCCACCAAACCATTCTGCAAGCCTTGTTGGCTGCAGCCACATCAGCACGCGTTTCTAAGGCCTGCTTTCAGCCCGTGGGCTGCGGTAAGCGCCTGACATGTCTTAGAACAACAACAATACATTCAGGCCTAATGACTAATGCGCAGTGTGACCTCATAACACATTGTGCCACCAATGCAAAATTCCTCTCGTTGACTTTTTCCTCCAAGCATCCAGGCCGGAGTTAATCACTTCAGTGCATGTGCATGCACTCACTGACACACAAGTAAGGGGAGACGAAATGTACAATAAGAATAGGAACATATTAAAAAAACAAAACATTTTTACATTCTCAAGTAGGCCTATGAATTTGGCATAAATTAAATTATGACGGATTGCTGTGCACAAAGCTGTTATTTTTGCGAGGGTCCAATTTATTATTTCAATTACACTGATAAGTATAGTCTGACCCTAAATAATGTCACAAAAATGAGAAGTTAAAGGATGTGACAGTTGTTTTCATTATGTGACACGTTTTGTTAAATACGTTTGGTAATTCCTTGTATAAGAAAAGAGTTCGGTATGTTAGTTCCTCAACAACATGGAATCATTTAAAGGGAAGCTCTCAATGGTGCTCAAGCAATTACAAAGGAAACAGTGGAATTAAAGAATCGAAAGTAGTAATTGAATTTGCTTTGCCAAAAGCTAATGGAATTGCACAGTAATTATTTAACAGACATTCTTTGCAATTATATTGATAAACAAGACATAATTGATATACATTTTCAATTAAACATTGCATGAAGTATCAGATTGTCCCAGAATTAATTTGTGCTGACATTTTTAATGTGGAACAGTGTTATGATGGATGTGGTTTTATAAGCTTTATTGGCTTAAGGAGTTTTAATGTTAATCTTATAAAAGTATATTGGCTATGTGGAAGTTGACATATAACAATGATACAGAGAAAAGGACAAAAATCTCAGGCCTACTCACCCTACTGGAACCAGAGACAGTAGTAGTTAACAGTGTGTTTGCCTTGACTGTAATATTCTGTAAATATAGGCCTAGGTGGCCTTATAACCTGCAGCTAATCACATACAACTGAAAAATAATGTGTCAATATTGAATAACTCAATCAAACATGTTATAATAATAATTATTATAAACATAATATAGCATCATTGGGATTGACTGCTATTTTCTGACTATTTACATGAATGGGGTGATGTTCTTCTCCTACGACCTTATATTTTTACTGTCGTGGAGGGTCCGTATATCTGAAACAAAGTGGATCCCATAGTGCTATATAACTAGTGCTATTCACAGGGCACACAAAAATCCTCTTAAGGTAAATTATAATATATTATTATTGATACACTATAATTAGCATTATAATAAATTTAGTCAGAAACCTTAGCCATTGAGGAATGAGTACTGCAATTATTTTGTGTGTTAAGTCAATGAGATGATGGTGAATATGTTCAATTTTTTTTATTTATTTCCATACACAATTGATTATAATCACCACCATCGTCATCCTCATCATCATCATCATTATCATCGTTATCATCCTCACAGGAAGATGGTGTCAGTGTAGGCCTACCTGCTATGTTGACAATGTTGCCGAACAAATTAATCTTCAGAAAGCAGTTTTTAGCCTACATTTGCTGGCTATTTTAAATGGAAAGCGCTCTCTCTCTATCTTTTTTTTTTTTTTTTTTTAAGATGAGAAAAAAAATCCTTTGCCATTCTTTGATTCTGCCTTTTCACCACAAGGGGTCAATATTCACACAGAAATTGTGCTGCAAATTATGCTGTATGATGCCTATGGTGTCAGTGAGGTGTTAAAACAGCTCATTTTGTCTCTCCAAAAAGTGATTGTTGCCTACCAATGCATACTCCAAATTACTGGTTAAAAAGAAATTATGCAGTAAACATATTGAACATTTTAGACATAATATCTTGAACATAAATCAACTAAATTAAATCAATCAACAATCAATACAACAAACCAAAGGATTTACTGAGGCTTAAAAGACTGAAATTTTTTCAAAATTTTCAAAAGAGAAAATTTAATTTATTACAATTAGAATAATGTATATTTATTTTTTTAAAAATATTGCTTTACGCCTTATTGTTAGCTTGCATTTGATTGTGCACAAACATGAAAAATTCTACTACTCTGAATAATCCTTTGAATTGTAAAATGATAAGCTTCAACATTTTACTAAAGTAACCTAAAATCACTGTTGAACCTAGAAAAAAGGAAGGCATGTTATTGCAATAATTCTCCTCATTAAAACATGTGGGTCTTATCAATTCGAATAATTTAGCCTATAGGCTATATTTTGGATGTAATATCAATATTTTTTGTTGCTCTATGAGGTATTTCTGATACTAATTATTAACTTGGATGTATGTGTGAGATGAGAATACCTGTTCTACATTATATACACAATATTTACAGCATAAATGTTCAGCATATATTGGACAACCTTTGATATCATCAACCATACAGTATATCGAAGTAGACAAATTATAATACAAACAATTCAGCTACAATTATGAAATACTGAAATAAAGTAGGCCTAAATAAAATTTAGAAAATCTTATAATTTAATCTTTTAAAAATAAACACATTGATACTGAGTGGGCGAGAGAAGGGAAGGTACTTTGACTTTAGGGCCCATACAAACAGGCCATGTGTTTTGGGCTGAGTGACTGTTTAGTCTTGCTGGGTTGGTTAGCTGTGATATGGAGGGACATGCTTTGTAGTATAGAATTTGATTGGTGAAGAGTACTGACTTTTGCCTGCCCTTCAGACAGCCACTTCTTGGCATAGCTTTACATGATCACCAGTAAATCTTTATTAATTTTAATTGGGCTTCCCATTTAAAAGAGCAATTAAAGCGGATTAATCGAGCCCATCCCGTATAATGTCTTCTGTTAATTAGTTTGTCAGCACTGTTTTAATATCGCCTAATGACTTCATATTTCAGAGTTGACATTAAAGAGATGCTGAGAGAAAAGAAACGGCCTTATCGAAGCGCGGTGCTTTCATAAGAGATGTCCTCCCACTGCCACGCAAGGTCGGGGGCTGAGGCAGGGCCACTGGGGGAGCCCGCACCAGACCACAGGGCATCGGCACCGGCCTCCGGGGAGACTAACACACAAACACACTCACAACACAAGTCTACAGTACACACACACACACACACACACACACACACACACACACACACACACACACGCTCGTGATGTACAGTCTTAATACGGCACACTTTAAGGCTATGTCCTGTAAATTAACGAGGGGGCACTTTCAACATAAGGTCAGCAGGGTTTTGTGATCTTCTTGGTCACAGGGAGGCGGATTTACCATGCTTCATAACATAACATCATTTTCTTCCCCCAACACATTATCAATTTTCTTCTTTTTTTTTTTACCCATACTTTTTTTCTCTCGCTTTGCCTGTGCAATGTGCATGTTTTTTTTTTCTTTTCTTTTTTGCTTTTTCTTTTTTTTTCTTTTTTTTGAAAGTTATAGTGAAAACGCAAAGTGCCAAAAAGTGGTGGCCCATGCAGCTTTCATTCTTGTCTGTGGATTACAGCACGATGCGATCCACAGAAGGAGGCTTGGATGACCTCCTGCTGACCTGTCCATCTGAGAGCCCCTCCAGTGACTGGGCGCTGCAGGGAGGCACAGCTTATTTGCATTCTGTCACCACCAAGACCCAGGTAAACACATCACAAATATGGTGCTGTATAGCTTTTTTTTTTTCTTTTTTTTTTTGGGTCCCTCAGCTCCAAACTTCAACTTCCCTAATGAAGAAGAAGAAGTGGGTGAGTTATACAGGTGGCAATTGATTTAGAAATCTTAGGATTTAGAAAAATTAGGAAATCAACTGTTTTGTTTTATTTTATTTTATTTTATTTTATTTTATTTTATTTTATTTTCGTTAGTTAGTAAACAGGTTTATTTTAACTGGGTCCATTCAGGTTTAAAGATCTACTTTCAGGTTCATATTTTACCTGAATTGGCAAAATAACTCTATGGATAACAGGTAAATGTTTGATAAATAGCTAAATAAATAAATAAATAAATAAATAAAGTGCTAGTATCATACGCTACCTTGACACAATCTATTTCTCTCTCTCTCTCTCTCTCTCTCTCTCTCTCTCTCTCTCTCTCTCTCTCTCTCTCTCTCTCTCACTCACACACACACACACACACACACACACACACACACACACACACACACACACACACAGACACACACACACACACACTCACACACACACAAACATTCTCAATCACACACACAGCAGCACTCGGTTAGTGCTCTATTAGTGATGCTGGATAAACATAATAAGCCCCAGGAACAGAGAAGAGGGCACTTCTGCTTTCTCCATCTGCCCAGCCATCTGAGAAGCACCCATATGTTAATGCCCCCCCTTTTCCCTCCTCCTCATCCTCCCCCCTTGGAAGCCTCACAGTGGCTGCCCAAATTTACAACGTTCAGCACTGACCCCCTGTCATTCTGATCTGCTGAGCTGGGAATAGGGTGTTGTGTGCGTGTCTGTGTGTGTGTGTGTGTGTGTGTGTCTCTCTGTGTGTGTGTGTAAGTGCAGTGTGGATGTGATGGGGGGTGGGGGGGTCTGGTAAACATGCAAATTTCCCCCAATGAGTCATCCTAATCAAACTTGATAATCAGCATGAGAGACTTCCTGTCTACTAGAGTCAACTACTGTAACTCAGCCTTTTGAGATGCTTGGGCTTCATCACTTCACTTTCAAATCCAGAAATATGGGATGAAATAGAGTAAGAGACAGAGAGGGAAAGAGATAGAGACAGAGAGAGAGAGAGAGAGAGAGAGAGAGAGAGAGAAAAAGAAAGAGAGCAATGCAGTATACAGTAATTTTAATAGAATGTCTGAGAAAAGTGAAAAGTTGATCTGAAAAACAACAAAATGGCAGAAAAAAGAGGAAGAGGAGGCTTGTACTTGTAGGATTTATTGCGGCTGTGGAGTGCATCCCTGCTAATTTGAGCTCACCCCTCCTCACTCACTCACTCACTCACTCACTCACACCTCCGTGCCTCTCAAACCCGATTCATAAATCTCCCTCCCATTATCCAACTAATTAGCCGGAATTACAGGAGCATGTAATGCTCCCACTTCTCCACGGATTGATCGGAGGAAGGTCTCTTTGTTTTGAAATCACTTTCTGATTGATGTACAGAGCCCTGGTTTGCAATTGTAATGGCCCAGATGTTAACAATCAAATGTGTTTCCGCTCCAGGAAGTAACAGTCTGTCATGGAGGAGGGACTAGCGGAGCGTGTAACGACACATCGCTGGGGTGCAGGAAAGGCGGGGGTGCTGTTTGGGGGGGGTGCTGGGTTGGGGGTGGGGGGGGGGGACAGTGGGAGTGTAGACATAGTGGTAGGACAGTGGCAAAAAAGAGAGACTAAACTGTCTCACTTTCTGTACAGTACTCGATATAACATCAAATGACCGCACTGCAGCGGTTTCTCCAAAAGTCTTTGTCAGATATTGAGGATGAGTATAGGTAACTTGGCCAGTAGGGGTTCTAGTCGTTCTCTCTCTCTCTCTCTCTCTCTCTCTCTCTCTCTCTCTCTCTCTCTCTCTCTCTCTCTCTCACACACACACAGACACACACACACACACACACACACACACACACACACACACACACACACACAGCTGCACATTTCCAGCTATCCATATGTCACACCCAAACATACAGGCACCCAGCATTCACTAAAACTCTACTAGAGCATAAAACATTTAGATGATTCATCTCGAGTGGCAGATGTTCTAGATTTGGGTCAAAAACACCCATTTCTGGATACCTTGGTGCCTACCTTTCAACACTGTGCCCTCATACATGAAATAGGGGTTTAGAATATAGACCAGCAGAGGGCATAGCAGTCTTACTCGTCCTCAACAAGGTTCCACACACTCATTTTATCCTTTCCTTGGCCTCACCAATAAATCACCTTTCGGGATATTTAATGGATATGGTAGAAGATCATGAGTGAGCTATCTGTCGGGGTGATAATTTACGTGAAGATATCCCACACTGATTGTAGTGAAAGGTTATTTATTTCGACAGTGGCAGGCAAACAACTGCACAACTGCACAACTGCAACGAGAGCTAATAAAATGGAGGGTGTATTTTAGCAGCAGAGATGAAACATGGAAATAGGATTCACTTTCACAACTGATATCAGGTACAGATGGTTTTCTTCCTTTTTTATGTATAGCCCTTTTCTTCACCACTGAACTTGGATATTATGCATGAATGGTACAGGTGTGAATCTCTCTCTCTCTTCTCTCTCTCTCTCTCTCTCTCTCTCTCTCTCTCTCTCTCTCTCTCTCTCTCTCTGTATCTAATAAGAAAATGTGAGACCGAAAAACCCTTTGTGAATCTGTGTAATTTTTGGCCTAGTGTTTTGTACTCAGGACCCATTCTACATTTACTAAGCTGGGATCTGAAAATACAAACATTTTTTTAAAATCCTCTGTTCACAATGTCTTTTTAGGACCATTTTCAAAAGTAGAGGTGTTTTTTTAATTGTTGTTGTTGTGGTGGTGGTGGTGGTGGTTCAGCAACCACATATACATATAATAGTTTATGGAACTCTTATCCATTCCATAAAGACAATCCTAGCATAGAGCTCTTATCAAACGAAAACACACAATTTTCAATTTAATTTAATTTCAATTTATTTCAAAATTCATAATGTTATTATTTTAGTTATTATTCAGTTTTGTGGACAGAAGGGGCTAATCTGAGAACTTGTTTAGACATGGCGATGGATTTTTCCTCAGTCTCAACCTGTTAAATAACAGGCACTTTTGACTATAGCTTTCTTGAGAAAGGTCTCGGAAAGGTCACAGGTCAGATATCATGGAGCAGTTTTGAGAGGTTGCCAATGAAAGTGGGTGGAATCCCTGCACTCATCCATCTAGAAGAGATGTGCATTCAGTGCTTAGCCTCAGACGACCTGACCAGATCTGAGTAAAATAACAGCAGGTGTTGAGGGGCCAGTGGGCATTGGAAATTAAGATGTGTACATGGTTAGTATGAGAATGAGCTTTTTCTGCTCCTCCTCCACACCACTCTACTCCACAGGGGATTAATGTCAACCATCTGGGGGTTGGGGGGGGGGGGGGGTAGCGGCCCAAACCACCCAACTCCCAGATGAGCCCACCCGGCAGGTCCTCTTCCCTGGAGGTGAATCCCTCCAGATCTAGATGCTCCTTAGCACCACTTCCCTCCATACCCATACGCCCACACGACACCCAGATGGGTCCAGTGGAGATGCTCATGGAGAGATTCTTTTGCTCACAGTTCCATCCCCAAGAGGCAGGGGGAGTGGGGGTTGGGTGGGGGGGTGACCTGCTGTTCAACCAGAGGCCAATGGTGACATAGCTCTGTTCTCCTGCTAGGCTAGGTACTGGGGTCCTGGAGGAGGTAACAACAGAAACAGAAGGGAGTCTATCAAATCCATATGTCAGTATAACCAATCAAAGAGTAGACATATGGAGGAATCAAGAGGAAAAGACAGCAATGCAGAGAAAGATAGAAGAGAGAGAGAGAGAGAGAGAGAGAGAGAGAGAGAGAGAGAGAGAGAGAGAGAGAGAGAGAGAGAGAATAACGGAGTAGGCCAAGAGACCCAGAAAGACCATGAGTGTCAGAGCGATTCTAGTTTGATTTTGCGGCGCAATAAACTCCTGTAAATTAAAGCATGCATTAGAGCAAAGCACAACAGCCCTTCCTGGGGGAAAGTTATTGCTTCTTTGGTAAAATAGGGACTTTATTTCTTAAAATCAATAATATTAAAATTCATATAAAGTATACACACAACTTTTATACACGACAGGCTTTTGGAAGGATTGTTACAGGCTTTTTATAGGCCATGTTTGTTGTTGTAGGTGCGAGAGGGCACTGCTACATTGAAACCCAGCACATGAATAGAGTGCAGTATTCTGATAGAAATTTGATTTTACAACAGCTGCAAACAGATATTGAAACATGCCACTTTGGTTCCTTCAGCACTTAGCAAAGTAGTTTTAGTTTCAGTAGGTTTGCTTGGGTTTTATTTTGTCCTCCCATAATTGTCATAGACTACGAGGAAACAACAAGGAAGCTTCTGTCAAACACGGTGCTATGACACGGTGTCTTCATAAAAAGTCTCCACCCTTCCTTGAGAACAAAGGTTTTTATGCACGGGGAAAAAGGGTCAAAAACAAAATGGAACAGAAATAACCTCATCTCTTTCATTTTTCTTTCAATGTAAAGCAATGTTGATTGATACACTGTCATTTAGTAAAATAATCACTCAAATGACTACAGCCTTAGTTTTTGTCACACACCCGTATTTTATTATATACTATCAACCCTAACACACCCCCTAACCATTCAGAAACTGTAATTGAATGAGTTTTTGTCATTATTATGATTAATAATATTAATTTGTACTAATTAAGCAGTGGTGTGAAGTGATAATTAGATTAATGAAATTAGTTTTTACTTTTTCTCACACGTCCCACCTCCCCCTCAGCCCACCCCTCCAATCGCAACAACAGTCTTTGCCTGCTGCTGATGTTTATCTGAAGGGGGTTAAAAAATGATTGGTTAAAGAGACCCAGATAGAAAGGGGTAAAGCGAGAGCGATTGCCACCACTCTAGTTATGAAACAGTTTGAATATTGGGACTAATTGAATGTCGGACTTTATTAATGATGAAATTTATAAAAGTCCTTGGAGGGGTGGGGGCGAGGTGTGAATGCACATTCAGCTTGTACAAAGGGAAAATTAATTACAATTACAGATCCACCTTGCAAGAAAGAAACGAATATTTCTCAATCCTTAAATCAAGAATGTATTATAAATTGCACTGTAAGCAAACACAAATAGGCTTTAAGCTTTTTACTCTGAACCAAAGACCTTAAGAGCAAAAAGTGCTTGTTATTGTCTATTCCCCTTTATCTGATCCTTTACTTACTATTTGACAAATTAGCAATGTTTTTTGGCACACTGAGGCCAACTGAGCCACGAGACCCCCTTGTTGAATGAAATATTTTTAAAAGAATTATCCTAAGTGAATCAGATTTTAAGCCTAATTTATGGTCATCCCACTCTGACACACTGCCCCTCTCTGTCGCCATAGACCCTTACCTTCTCAGTAGCTGAGATCCCAGGCCCTTGCATGAAGTGAAGCGTATACCAAAGGGATGGTCATGACCTGGCTAACTTAATGATGACAAGAAACCAAACAAAATTAAACATATCGGAATGTGGGTAGACACAGAAATGCTATGGCAGAAATGCTACTCCACCTAATATCCTTGTGGTGAATTGCTTTGCAACACTTTCCAGAGTGCTGCTAGCAAAATGGCAACCCATGCTAACTGATGAGGGCGAAGAAGTTTCCAGTATGACCTAAAAGTATAACAAATTTCAAAACTTTAGTATTATTCAAATTTCAAAACTTTAGTAGGTTATTATTCAAATTTCAAAACTTCCAGTATTACAATAAAAACCTAGCAAGACTTTGACAAGGTCTCTATTCCTTCACCCCAGAAAATTCAGAGCATGTTAAAATCCACTCTTTATAAACAAATATAACATTATTACATATTACTGTTGTTGAATATATTCTACTAACACAGTCTTTCATAAACAACAACTACAACAACAACAACAACAACGACAAGCAAAAGATTAGATGTGGAAAGAAAACACAGTGCTGTCAGTAAAGCCAAGTCCACATTATGCTTCCCTGGTGTGGGCCTGTGGGGTGGATGATTGATGTTTCAGGCAAACCTTGTTGCTCTTGAAACGATGGGTCTGGGAGGTTGGGACTTCGATACCCATGTTGGACAGACACTGGCTGCTGGGCTCCGCTTTGCATATTCAGCTTGGCTGTCTCCCTCTCCACAGGCAACCTCATAATTAACAGCTGTTGAGTTGTCAGATAGTGGCCCTGACTGTGGCACATGCAAATGTGGGTGGATTCTATACCCAAGACTTCAGTGTCATGATATTACTGGCCGGCCGGCCGGCCGGCCGTCTCTCTCTCTCTCTCTCTCGCTCTCTCTCTCTCTCTCTCTCTCTCTCTCTCTCTCTCTCTCTCTCTTTTTCCTCTCTGCTCTCTCTCTCTCTCTCTCTCTCTCTCTCTCTCTCTTCCGGTGGTGATGGATACAAAGTTGTAGTCTGACATTTTAAAGCTTCTGGAAAAAAAAACCTCCACTTGAGCATGTGAAGACCTCGTCTGCCCCCCCATACCCCCCCCCCCCCCCCCGCCCCCCACCCCTCCACAAACACATACACAGAGTCCCTCGGCAGGGCCAGGTGCCAGTGCAGTGGCAACTTCTGCATATGTCTGTCCTGTCTGGACAAATAAAGTGGGTATTCAAATGAAGTCTCGCACACTGTGTGTTTGTGTGTGTGTGTGTGTGTGTGTGTGTGTGTGTGTGAGTGTGTTTTGTCATGCTTGTTTAGCTAAAGTTGAAATGTAAATACAAAGCGCAAGAGATCTGGCTGGCGATATGCTGCTTGAAATTCTAATAAACAGGTAGCTGTCTCCTTGTTATAAATGATACCCATAAAAAGGGTGATTCCTTTAACTGATAAAGATGAAAAGTAATTGTTTGCGCTTGCAAAAAATTAATCAGATCAAAACAGGTGCAATCATTTTAAAAAGACAGAGACCCTATAAAAGAAAAGAGTAAAATGTGATAAAGCACTGGCCATCACCCAGCTAAGCTTGAGGCTGCCCATTAAAATAATACAGAGACCTGGTATTCAGCAAGACCAGAGATAGTATTATTGCATATATTTAAACTGAGGGATGGGCTGGGAGGGTGGGGTGGTGTGGGATGGGGTGCTGGGTGTTTATATGTACGGAGAACACAGAGGTGCTGGGAAGGATACAAGGTCACAAATGAGGAACAGTGCCACTCTTGTGAGCTTTATGGGAAAGGACAAAGACATTGCTGTTCAGCACTTTCAGTTCAGCACTTTGAAATTAAACATCAAGGAGGAGAGAGAAAAGTTTAAACTTGGGCCAAGAGGTGCCAGCAGAAATGTTTTAATCTAGAGCATATTGTTAAATCTGACAACAGATTTATGTATAGCCCATTGAAAATGTATGCATATTGAAAATTATAAAATTACAGAACTGACCTACTATTGATATAATTTGCTACACATACCCCCACAAATTGATTAATGAAGACATGTAAGCCTAGTATAATTCAATTCTTCATTTGAAGTTGCAGGAAAAAAAATCAATGACCAGTACTTCAGTGAATTAAAATA
This sequence comes from Sardinella longiceps, assembly GCA_027497455.2. NCBI lineage: Eukaryota > Metazoa > Chordata > Actinopteri > Clupeiformes > Clupeidae > Sardinella > Sardinella longiceps. The sequence continues at coordinate 32,868,957 of JAODXP020000024.1, forward strand.
TACTGTAAGAAATCATTTTTATTTAAATAACAATTACAGAAAAAAGATGGTATGACAGAATATGACCATTAAACTTACATAAAATGGAAAATTTTCTTTGGCAATGGCACAGACACATACAGTAAACACACATCACAGTCAGCCTTTATTTTATTTTTTTAGGCTGACTGTGATGTGTGTTTACTGTATGTGTCTGTGCCATTGCCAAAGAAAATTTTCCATTTTATGTAAGTTTAATGGACAATAAAGAAGTCTAAGTCTAAGTCTATGACAAAATATGACAAAAAATGACAGTCTGCATTTCAGCTGACATCCATAAATACTGCATAATCTAACCATGAACAATAACTCATCACAAAGTAGAGAAACAGATTAATCAGATTTCGTCGACAGTTTACTCTGTAATTAATAATAAACAAAAACAATGATTCGGTGAGTCATAAAAATATAAAAATACAAACAGAATTTTTTTTGTGTTTAGTGTTTGTGAAAGATGTGTTTAAAGAGAATATCGGTCAAAACATCAAGAGGGATATATACTGTATGAAATGAACAAAGAATTATATAATTTTCATATTTAGGTTGGACATGGGTTGGTGATCTCATTCCAACTTGTGCTGCCCAAAGAATACCATTGGAGAACAGCAATTCACATTGGAACAGTCATGTGTATCGGGTTGACAGGATTTTAACCCCCCAAATCGGGACACATTGTACTCTGACAGATGTGCACATCTCTCTCTGTGTGTGTGTGTGTGTGTGTGTGTGTGTGTGTGTGTGTGTGTATGTGTGTGTGTGCACTGTATGTGTGTTTGTATACACTTGTGCAATGTACAAATCTAAATCCAGTTGGGCCAAACAGAACTGGTTTAAATGCTATGTGCACTGTATCTGACGCAATATTTCTCTATTGTCACAATTTAAATGTCTTTAGGTTTTTATATACACTTTCCAACATTTTTGAATACTTCAGGGAACAATATACCACACACGTGTAATGCAATGTTTAATGCTGTTGTTGGTAAGTGTGCAAGTGCAAGTCATAGACCACTGTAGTGATAATTCTGCAATTGTTTTGTATTTTCCAATGATATTTTTAGAACACAGTGGATCTGGCCAATGGCTTAATTTGAACAGCAATCACTTATTAATTATTTGTCTTTTTGTGGCATTTGCATTGCGTTGGGAGTCTGTGGTCTACTCTAGCTCTGCCCACTGTGAGCATCCAAATACCACAACAATGTACACACACACACACACACACACACACACACACACACACACACACACACACACACACACACACACAGAGACACACACACACACACACACACACACACACACACACACAGAGAGACACACACACACACACACACACACACACACACACACACACACACACACACACACACACACACACACACACACACACACACACACACACACACACACACACACACACACACACACACACACAGTTATTTCATACAAACATTTCCGGTGCTATAGAGACAATGAACCTGTCCTGAGCCAAAAGTGATAGCGCACCTGGGCAGTGAGGAGACAATGATAAACATTTTTATTGTCTCAGCTTGGACACTGGTTGACATGCAGAGCCAGTAAAGGTGTTCAAAGTCTACCAGGGGCGATCTTGCCTCACAGCCCACTAATTCAAACATAACAGATATAACACAACAAACTGCACTGTCGGTCTGTCTGTTGTTTGCAAGTTGCGTCTATTTGTTTGTGTGTGTGTGTATGCGTGAGTGTGTATATCTGTGTGTGTGTGTGTGTGTGTGTATGAGAGAGAGAGAGAGCGAGGGAGAGAGAGAGTCTAGTATTTAGAAACTAAACTCAGGCCAACTGTATGAAAATTGGTGAGACGGACCACTTTCCCACCATGCACACAAAACTGTTGTTTATGAATTTGATTTACTTATTTACATTTAAATGTATTTATTCTACTGTTGACTTAACTGCTTAATAGGGGATGTAACATACATTTTGGCTACAATTTAACCTGCATAGACAGAGAGAGAGAGAGAGAGAGAGAGAGAGAGAGAGAGAGAGAGAGAGAGAGAGAGAGAGAGAGAGTTGTCTTCATTTGTAGGAACCATTGCCATGCATAGGGCACATAAGTACATCCCTCATCCTCGAACTGCATAAGCTGAGGAGCACCTCAATACATGAACTTCACATACTACACAGGCCCTCTGAGGAGCCTCTGAAGGTTGCCTCATAGGTTGTTCCTTGTTAAGAGCTACAGATTGCATTTGAAAGCTATGTGTCAAAAGACACTACACTCACAGCTCTCATTGTAACCCCACCAGTGTTTCACAGTTTGGCTTTTATTCTGCTGGCCCTGCTCATCCTAGTGCCGTGCAACTTGTCAGGTTGTAGTGGAAGATAATTGTAAAATAAAAAGCTATTCTCTAAATCATTTCCTCTCTGTCCGCACAAGATTGATTGTGCTGCCGATCCGTCCTCACACAGCAATTTTCATATTTAATGAGCGTGACTCCAAAACTATTACACTAATTAGTCAAATCTCACATATCGTTAATGATGCTCGCAGTAATTAATATTGTATTTAATTAAAAAATTACCCATTTCAATACCTTACACACAAGCGGGCGGGAGCTGGAGGGCTGATTTGCCCAGGGGTGCTGTGAGGAGATGGATGTGGGTGGACCTGCATATGTATGGAGTGAGGGAAGGGAAGAAGGGAAGAAGGGAAATATGAACAGAGGGAAAGAAAAGACCAGACAAGTATCAAAGAACCTTGCCATAGCATGTGCTATACATATAAAGGTCTATTCTATGGGGATCAAATAAAAGTAAGGTATTAATGTAATAACAGATATTTTCTGAAATAAGCACTATTTTTTAACACACTACCGTAAACACTATCATAACAACACAAAACACACTCATTACATGTACATTACATACAGTCTACAATAATTGCCTGATGAAGGTCTGTTGACTGAACTGAAGCATTGTGAAATATTTTTTTTTGCTTGCATAACAGACAGCATGCGGAAACATCATTGTAAGGGCAAGTTCCTGGCATTGACGAAGTAGGCAATTGCCTAGGGCGCCAAATATCTGGGGGGCATCACAATACTTTTTTTTTCTTCAGTCTTGCACTTGTAAAGAGGAGAGAAAAATCAAATCTGGCCTAGGGTAGCCATAATACTATCCACCCCTGATTTTTATGTAATTAGATACATTACATTTAAACTACAAAAAATACAAAACCAAAACAATCAACAAAAACCCTTAAAACATTGAACTCATCACAACCAATGGCCTTTTTGAAAATGAAAAATTGTAAAATGTAAATGTAAAATTGCCATGTCATGAAATGTGAGTTGTAGTGTATGTTGTGCGTAAGTGGAAGCTGAATGTAAGGCAGATAATATACAAATTATTATTCAGTCAATTCTATGACTCTCTTCCTCGACGTGACTAGACGTTAAGAATACAGGCTGCAAAATTGCCTTTTTCACTTACTTTCTATAGGACATACAGTTTAAAAGCTATGTGATTTTTTTGTGTCTCAGCCTGTTCCCTATAGAACATAGACCAGTTTACACACAATAATTGCTGGAAAATGAAACTGGTGGCTGTATGCTCTTCATTAGGCAGTTCCAGCAGGCAGCCCAGAGCGAGGGAGCATGCATGCATGTGCTGCCTGCCGGGGTAATGATTCAGAGCAGCACAGCCTCAGCAGCTGTTTGTGGCACCTCTGATTATCACCTAAAATCTTGCCACTAACAACAGAGTGATTGCTTTGTTTACACAACAATTACAGAGGAAAACAAAGACAACCAACCCTATAAAGACATTCCAGGCTGTCTTCTTGCAATTGTTTTGCAGAATATTTTGTCTTAAACTTAGCCTACAGTTATTTTTTTAGAGAGTATACATCTGTTTTTGATACAGTATGTGTCTTCGTTTTTTTTTTTTTTTTCTTCTCCTGAGGACATTTTTTATTTCCGTAGGAAACACAAATGAAGTTCTTTCCTATTCTATTCATGAATGCGTATATGAGCTGATAGCTGATCTAGTCGTCAGTGAGTGTGAGTTTCTGAGAGTATGAGTATCCACTAGGCAGCGCACTCAAAATGATTGAGCTAATGAACGTTTATCATGATGGGGGCATCAGTCCTCATCCATCTCTTTGGACATGCACCCATGCACTCCCTCTTCTGCTGCACCCATGCACTCCCTCTTCTGCTTCCTGCCTTGCGCTGCCTCCCTCCCTCTGCAGCCCCAACCTGCTCTCTGCCAACTCCAACTCAGGGCCAGTTCCTAGCATAGACTAACTAGACCATACTGTAGCCCAGGGCACCAAAATATTAGGGGAGCACTGTGATACAGCGATTTATTTATTATTATTCTATCGTTTATCAAATGTTTTCATATAAAACAGCAAAGTGCAAAAACTAGGGCAGCAAAAAGGCTACAGCCATCCTTGACTGAACTATAGGCCTAGTCAATGACAAAAACATTTAAAAAGTTTCAAAAGTTAAAGAACTTATTTAACTATTACTGTGCATTTCGGCGACAAAAGTGGCAGGTGACTTGGGCGACGAAACTTGTGTGACTTCAATCAAGTTAAACTTCGGTTAACTTTATGTAATGAGCTATGATGCGGTTGGGTGACTACCTATCAGAATGTCGATTTACCGGTGAGATGCAGTTGAACGTTTGAATACTAACGTCATGGGCAGCTTTGCCGTTTTGGTTGCTGTGCTCAAGCGATGTTTTTTGGGAGTCTTCGGCAACTCTTGCCAATTTATCGCTTGTGGTCTGGATGTACAGTTAGGCCTACTTACTGTACATTAACAAATCACTGGTGTATTCAATGGGAGCAGGTCGATTAGGCCTTTTGCGTTTAGGCAAGAGTCATTTAGGCCCCCTTGCCATCGTTTAGGCCAACAGACAGACGAGCCGTTTGGGCTCGTCTGTCTGTTGAGCAGTCGTTTCGGCCAGGCTACAGCATCTGAAATCTTTGCATCTCCACTTTTTATTATTAGTTATTATAAGACATAAATCAGATCATAAGTCAGACGTCGCCCGCATGCTTCTCAAACCTCTCAAATTTTGCACAAAGATGCTCAAAGATGGCCCACGTTGGGTCAATGTGCACAGACTATTAACAGACATGCTAGTATGTGTTGCTGGCACCCTAGGGTTTTAGCTCATTCGCTAGCACGCTGAAATTCTTGTCCATAGTGCTGCTGAGTCGCAGGTTCAAGCCCTGGTATGTGCAGGACTGGACCGTGTAACACAACAGGTGTTACTCTTAATATCAGAGATTTGACAATATGTGTGTTGGACGGGTTGTAGAATAAAAGGAAAACCCATTAAACTTGGGAGTATGGTAGCATATTTTGAAAGAACAGAAGTGTGAAAGTTGTGAATTTTCCAATTTACCTAGCAACTGCTGCATTTAGTGGAATTTCACATTAGCTAGCCTGATGCCAAATGTTTTCCATGCTACAGTAACTTCAGAGGATGAAGCTTTTGTGTTTTTGACAATATATTAAAAAATCCATTGCGAGTTCTATAGGACATTTTTGGATATTTAAACAAAAATATACAACACGGCTTCTTTAAAACCATTCAGTTTCACAAGTTGTTCAACTACTTGTTGGGCTTCCTGCCATCTCCTATTTGGTGATGTCTAGACCTGCATAGCTAAGCTAAAGTGTCCCCTGACAAGCTCCTCCTGTTTGATGTGTGGCTAAGCTGACAGGCTAGGCTGCTATCTGCAAGTGCAGTCCACAGGGAGAAAGGGGAACATGTGTAGCTGTCTCTGTGCTGGTCATTAGCGCAGAGGCTAATGGAAGAGGCAGGTCCCCAGTACACAATAAAACTGGTGGAAGGGTTGGCCATGACAGACAGTCAGTCAGCGGTGCCAGTTGTGGTGATACAATTTGAGGGCACCACTTTGCCAAATCATGTCAGGACCGTACATGCCAATGGGACATCTAAATATTGGCAGAGCTGTGCTGCGTCGGACTGGGTTGGCTTCTAGAGTTCTTATGGGAATGCTGATGGGGGTCCCCTAAACACTATCACAACTACCCAAACTGTATGCAGTCTCTATGAGAACATACTGTGTGTCAGTGGACGAGCAGTAATGGTGAGAGGAAGCCAAGCTGTATTTATTATAGAACTGTAACCTAAAGAAAAATACAAAAATGTAATAGACATTTCAAATAAATGATTACAGGCATTCCTATGGCCAGTGTACAGTTCAAACAGTGGATTTATTTATTTTTCACTAGGGATTATAACACAAAATATACCAATAAACTGAAAAGAGAGAAACAATGATATATACCACTGCATGTCACTGTTGTATAGACTTAGGCTATATGTCGATAATATAATATGGCCATTCCACAGAAAATTTTCATATTTACAAAATCCATAATTATTATTACCTCCGCCAAGGAGGTTATGTTTTCGGTCGCGTTGGTTTGTCTGTCTGTCTATCTGTCTGTCTGTCTGTCTGTCAGCAGGATAACTCGAAAAGTGCTGCACGGATTTGGATGAAATTTTCGGACAACGCGTATATTGGGACAAGCAAGAACTTATTCGATTTTGGTGGCGATCGGTGATCCAGAACATGATCAGGAATTTATTTCGTGTATGTGACCACATTGCCTTGGCGGAGGTTTGTGCTCTCTGAGCGCTTTTCTAGTTCCAATATAATATCATTTCACTGCGATGACTGATATTTTATCATTTGTTATTTTTGGTTGTAGAAACTGCATTACAAATTTGACTTAATTGGCATTGTCAATTTTCCATGGCATTGCCGATATGATATCACAGTCTATAAAATAAATGAAGAGGACATTACATAGACTGTTTAAGCACAGGGAGCTAGATGAGGAGCATGTGTGTGTATGTGTGTGTGTGTGCGCACGTGCTCATGTTGTAGGTTTGTGTGTGTGTGTGTGTGTGCGCGTGCTCATGTTGTAGGTTTGTGTGTGTGTGTGTGTGTGTGTGTGTGTGTCTGTGTTTGTGTGTGTGTGTGTATGCATGTGGTTGGGTGTGTGGAAAAAGGTGGGGGCAGGGAACACTCTACTTGTCCAACTACAAAATGCACTGCACAGCGCTGTTATCATTATTTACAGATATATGTCTCTTTTTATTCATGAGCTATAAAGCTTTGTCTGACGTAGACAAACGTGGGGCCTGCATGGGGCTGTGTTGAGAAGCCGGGCTTTCGCTTGAACTTTGCTACTCTTTAGAATAATTGCATATCAGAGCATAGCATCAATGCGTTGCGCACCAAACATGGTTTTATGCATGACATATAAGATTGTTTGCATAAGTCCATTTGTTATCAGTGATAGTGATGCCTTTGCTGACATTTTGTATAATAAAAATGAAATCATCTAATCTTGTTGGGGCTTGATGCTTATTAAATGGAGGCGGAATGGGGGACGGTAGAGAGGAACTGTACCAAAAACTCTGCTCTACTCCACGCCTCGTCTCCAACATGTCCTGATAGGCTCCTGGTTGCTTCCTGTTTCAAATAAATACATTTGTCTTGTGGTCTTGTGGTGTCGGCACGTTGTGTCTGCAGGTGAGAGGAGAGGTGTCACAGACTTCCTGGCTCAATCACATGATTTATGGACGAGGTCCCATCACCATGCTGCTCGGATATCGCACTAAGTCGTCTGGGGAGAGACGAGAGAGAGAGAGAGAGAGAGAGAGAGAGAGAGAGAGAGAGAGAGAGAGAAAAACAACCCAAACCAACCATGTTGGGGAATAAAGGAAGGCATGGATATGAAATGCTTGCTACTTAGCCAACGCTATTATTCAAAGAAACATAAGAACATGAGAGTCAAGATGAAAGCCAATGAGACAAGCTGGCAGAGAAGCTGAAAGAGGTTAGGACTGAAGACTGGTGGTAGTACGAACGGATGTTAGATCAAGCTGCTGCGTTTTATAATAATTGAATTTTACAATGGGCTGGCAGTTATCTGAATGTGACTTTGCCAGCCCCTGATCCTTTGTCCCCTAAACCTTTAAAGTATTGACGGCTAAAAACAACAGCCATTATCTGTTAATTACATTAACATTTTATCAACCCCACAGGGTGTGTGTGTGTGTGTGTGTGTCGTGCTGATGGTTAGAGATGGTGTGTGTAGGGACTGCTGTCAGTCACAGAGGTGGACGAGTCAGCAAACTGGGCCGATGCCCCCAACCCCTCTCGCACAATAGACTCAGTAACCCTGACTTGATTAACAACACAGATGTCCATAGTTCATGGTCTTGACTTGAAACGTGGGGATATAGGTGGCAGAGCACAACGTGTCAAACGAAGGAAGGAGAGAGCAGCAGATGCTCATTTTATGCACAAAGGCCGGTATTCTCCCTGGAGCTAAAGTCCAAAAAAAAAACACTTACTGTAGCGCCATGCATTTTAACCTGGACTAGGCACTTTTTTGGACCTAAGCACAGGGGAGAATACTGCACAAAGTGGATAGAGGGTTAAAAACGAGAGATTGCTCCTTTGTTTACCGTGATGAAGAGAACATTTTACAGTTTAGAGATACACACTGTACAATACACAGTTTAGAGATAGATACACAAAATAGTTTACAAACATATTCAGCTTATGATACACAATTTACAAATGTACTGTACAATTTAGAGGTACATACACACGATACAGTTTACAAATGTATACAATTTACAGATACACAAATGATACACAGTTTACTGATGTACACAGCTGAGAGACACTGTTCACAAATGTACAGTTTAGAGGTATACACATGATACAGTTTACAAATGTATACAATTTACACAAATGATACACAGTGCACAGACGTACAGTACACAGCTTAAAGATAGATACACAAATCATGATACACAGTTTACAATCATACACAGCATAGATACACAGTTCACAAATGTACCGTTTAGAGGTGCAAAGTACACAAATGATATGCATTTTACACACAATTTGGAATCGTACCATACACAGTTAACAAACATACACTACACAATGTAGTTTATATCATCCTGCATTTTTTCCATTTACTATGCAGACCTTCAGTGTCTGGGATCAAAGGGGATGGCGTTGTTTACTTAGGCCTACAGAAAACACACCAGGGATCAATCGCCATATACATAAAGTTGAGGGGATTAAAATGGTAAAAGAAACAGCTGAGTGTTTACTTAGGTTTATGTCCCACGTGTATTTATTTATTTATTTATTTTTTTTTTTATTTAAGACCTACAAAGTCTGTCTGACTTCATGACAGGAGTTTGCCTTCAGGTATTTCCTGAACAGAAGGTGGTGACTCAATCACTCCCTTTAGATTGGAATCAATGGGAATCTTGTCCCAGCACAGGAGGGTCTTACCTGGTATCAGCCACTGACTGACGGAGACCTGGCCTAGTCAGCCAGATCAGAGAGGGAGGGAGGGAGGGAGGGAGGGAGGGAGGGAGAGAGAGAGAGAGAGAGAGAGAGAGAGAGAGAGAGAGAGAGATTGTACTTACCACTGTCTTTGTATCTGGTTCATGTTCTGTAAAAACTAAATTTATACTCAAGAGTGCTTGAACCCTGAGTCGAGGCCTGACCTTTTCAACTGCTCTCTATATAATGTACCACTGTGAGCTTTTGTGTGCCATGTTTAAATAAACATTTGAATTACAAAAAAGAGTGCTTGAACCCTTGAGTAGTGAGATGTATATGCAGAATTTATTTTTGCATTCATATATATTCTGCAGTTGTAAAATATAACAGGACCTAATTATATTCCATGTGATCTAAGAACAAATTTCAAAAAAATAATTCTTTGAAAGATAATGGTCTATTAGGCCCAAGCATCGTCCCCCTATACCAATCGAGCGTATGACAGAGGACTATTCTGTCATTTAAAAAAGCAACAATCTCCAATATTGTTGAAGCAAACTGGTCAAGACATAAAGGATAGAGAGAGACTTTTCAAAAAGAAGGCAAGGGAAGGGTTAACGTATGAAAGGAGGTGAGGAAAGGGAGGAAGAAAGAGCATGAGGCACTTGGTACACGTTGCCTCTACACAAAAAATGCTAATGACCAGTGGTGACAGAGAAAGAGTAAGTAAGAAAGAGATATCAAGTGTAGTGATCAAAATGAAAAATGGGTCTCTGGCTACTTTAAACAAGAGCTAATTTATCAGCAGAAAGTACGGATAAGTAGCTGAATTGTTGCCGTTCAGTAAGTGCCCGTTCTGGACCAAATTATTCCTCCCCTGCCTGTGTGCAACCATAAATCATACACTTCCACAGATCTTTTCCTATTAGCAGTGGTGCTAGGCATGGCCGCACGCTCGCCTACCAAGCACTAATAGGCTACAACTTTTAATTTTAGGAATGCCCCCTCACAACCCCCATACACACACGCACACACACACACACACACACACACACACACACACACACACACACACACACACACACACACACACACACACACACACACCACATATATACAATACATATATGAACACACATATTCCAACATGCCTCACACATACATATACGGAGCAGTATAGTCTAGCTTGCAATCAACTGTCACCCACTGCTCTGCTCTTTGAGGAATAAGTCCCCCCCCCCCCCCCACCCCCATTTATCCACCAACCCCCCATTCACCCTGGGTGGTTTCAGGCACAGCTGAGGGGTTCTAGCCTTGTTTTGAGATATCCATGATCTCCTGCCACAGGGGACTGAGCGGGTCATACTAAGCTGCGGTATCTAACACTTATTCCTCCATGTGCTAAGAGCCTTGATTAATCTGGGTACACAGGAGCCTCTAAGCTGGGCCAGTGCTTACAGCAACACACAAGAAAAATAAGCCATCAGCTTTAGCATTGTGGCCATGCTATAGTTCAGTTTACAAAAGCCTGGGAAACCATAATATGCATAAAAGTCATCATTTAAGTGTTATTGTTTCCCAGTATAATAAAGTAAGCCACACAATTTTGTGTATGCAATTGTCTTCACAGTATGAAGGTCACAACAGTAATTATGATCAGCATGAGGGTCAATTATCCCATAATATTTAAGAAATAACAGGCTTTGGCGCTTTGTGCTTCTTCTGAAAAATTAAAACAGCTAAACGGCAGCATGTTGTTACCCTAGCTGGTTTCAGCTGGTTCAGGCAAGTCTTTAAAAAATCTCATACTAGCTCTACCTGATCTTACCAGTTAAAGTAAAAAAAAGTTATAGCATTTCCTTCTACAAACTTTATGATACAAAACATTAAAATTATTAAAAAATAAACACTTAACTTAGCAAATCACTTTACAAACACTTTATTCTACAGAGTGTGGCTTTGTGGTAATTAAGTATGCCATGGGAACTCATCTAAACATTCTATTTGCCAGGATATCCAGCAAGAAATGGTCCTATTATGGTCCAACTGTAACATCACAAAATGTTTTATAAAGTTAGTTGAATACAGCTATCACTAACCAGTCGAATATCTTTACAGTACATGGTACCAGGAGTTAAGTATTAAATACTTAATGTCTGTGTGAGAAGGTTGGGAAGCCATTTGCATATTTACACTATACTTTACAAAACGCTTACAAGTGTAGTTTTCAGCTACGGTCTGTTGTTGGTCTACACAAGATAAACTCCTCAGATCTGAAAGATTACCTCACACACTCTATTCTTACAACAGATGCAATCAATGGGGCATTCTACATGATTTAATAGAGCACAATTGATGAACGTCTAAAGGTTAGGGGTTTGTTTAGTATAAAAGGTCTTCTCAGTCTCCAAAAAAGCAGACTGGTTACTTGACACTTTTTGAGTGACCTAGTCCCTGGCATTGTGAAGTAAAGACTCCACAGTACCAAAATGTTGTCTGATTTAGTGGCTTCTATCCTGAAAGTGGATGCTTTCATAGTTGTGAGCTTAGTGGTGTTAGAGAAATATCTGGAACATGAGTTTTTCTGTCCATGTGATCCAGGGTATACTTCTTCGGTTCAAGGGCTTTGGATCAGCTCTCTTGTCATGGTTGCTTTTCTTACAATGAGCATCCAGTTGTGTAATTACAGAAAACTTCCAAGACATTGTTGCTACAAATCATGTTGCTGTATGTTGGCTACATGTCTGTCAGTGCACGTTGCTCTTTTTACTTGGTTGGCTACGTTGTTCAATAATGGCGGATTCTGGGTCTGTGTGCTTACTTACTGGAAAGGTGTCTGGACAACATCAGAACAATTTTCTATTAAATGGTGCAAACCCTTTAATGAAACTGAATCTGCAGACAGAGAGAAGGAATCTTTTGACTATTTCACTTCGTCTAAGGTATGGTGGTGACCATATTAATGATTCTTCTTCTTATTGCTTTTATTGTAAACTTGACGGAAAGACGTATCACTAACCATTTTTCTTTTTTAGGTCGGTGGCATTGTGTTGTGTATAATGCTCACTTGTTCCCTGGTTCCATACAGTTTGTTCCTGAGCGTTACAAACCGAAATGTCCGGAGCGCTAACAATGACGAAGAAAGTCAACCTACTCAGAGAGCTGACGATAACGAAGAAAGTCAACCTCTTCTTGAAGAAAGTCCATAGTATAGCCTACTGTGGGCTATTTAGGGCTAAGGGCTAAGGCATGATTGGGCATTCGGACTTCCCCTGAAGCCATCTCTGCAGAGTATGGGAACCAATAAGGAGGGTTGAGGGAAAAATGGCACTTGGGTAGGGTTGCCAACCGTCCCGTATTGGACAGGACATCCCGTTTTGGGGGTATTTTTTAATTTGTCCCGCCAGGGACAGATCCTGTCCCGCAATTTTGACAAGATGGGTATCAATTAAAATTGGTGAAGATGATGCAGCCATTGGACACGGCCTAAATATTCGACTAGGATAGCTTAAAAAACCTTCCAAAACAGGATAGATCTCAGGCCAAAGAAGGGGAGCTTTGGTTGCCTCACGCTTGCCTTTGTGAGCAGTCTCTCTGTCTCCTCTGTTATGAAGGATTGCAGAGAGTTCAGGGTTTTTAATGAACAATTAAGCAAGTAGGCCTATAAGAATTTTACAGCTATAACAACACTTTATTTTTAGACACAGATTATAACATGGTGTTTTTTCTGTCCAATTACATGTAGTTCCATAGGTGACTGACAAATGTTATTTTTGTGTTGAAGCATTTAATGAATTGGTTACAATCAAGGTTTTTAAGCAATATAGTAAAAAGAACCTTATACTAACACTATACTAATGCTGTCTGTCTTTGTTTGGAAGATGAATGATGATTTATTAAATTGTACTTTTCATGACACTCTTTGATATTTGTGAGATCCCATAGAATATATTACACTAAGAATTGTTGTTTGTGCTCATGTTGTTCCATCAAGGTGCACAATATAGAAGAAACTATTAGAAACTTTAATGTACAAACAGAAAAGGCCACAATGGGCAGTCAGAGGAACAATGAGATATGGAACAAAATCCAACAAAGACAAAAAGACTAAGGCTTAAATAAACTCATAGCCTAATGAGAACATAGGAGGCAGGTGTAAAAGTCCAGTCAAGAGTAACACTAAACAACTGGGGAGGAAGAACGGACTGGCTCTGCATATGGTGCAAGAGCAGGAACCTGGACCAGAGTATAGTCAGGGATTGGGACAGGAACAGAAGAATGACGCATAGGTGTGATAGATATCCTATTAAACTTTGATTAACAAAGAAGCTCTTATTTGCCAAGAACAAAAAAACTTATAAGAACAATGCTCACGTAAAGTATAAACGTAAAAGTGTAAATTTAATATGCTTAATTTAAACTTAAAAGTACAAATTTAATATGCTTCATAGCTCATAGAAACCTTAACAGTCATCTTTGTGCATTGTAAGGCATGTGTTCTGAAAGGCAATTCTTTAATTAATTACAATTTAAAAATTTGATTAATTTTAAAGTCACACTTGGTCACATTCTGGGCACGCAGTGAACAGTGGAATTAATGAATTCATTATGGGTTTAAGTGGTCAAAGCTAATATTCAATTAATACATAAACAAAAAATGGTAGTTAGGCATCTAATCATCCATCGCCAATGGAGCAAAAATATTTCCCACAAAATAGGATCAAAGGGATGTATCCTACAACAAAACATTTCAAAAAGGAGCAGTGGTGGAACAAGAGTGGTGTAATTGGTCTCCACTGCATTCCTTGCCTTTGGGTCCGATGTCAAGGTAAGAAGTCTTGGAAAGATATGACTACAAATCTTACATTATATTTGCTGACGCCACTTGTTAGACTATAAGGAGCTTTTGATTATGAACTGTTTACCACATACCCAAACAGTTTTGTCAGTGTTTTTTGTTCCTCTTAGGAGATCTTGGTAAGCAGCACCAGGGACACCATGCTTATAACCCTTTGTATTTGGTCCATAAACACTTGTGTAGACTAATAAGGTTAATAAGAGTTTTTGTATAGATAGATGGTTGTGTCATACACCACTTTTCAATTGAATCCAATTATATTCTAGTGTATTTACTGTGCTTTGCAGACATAGACCAGGAGCACCCAATAGTAACTGGGGCAAGAAACTCCCTTGTGACATATGGAAGAGATGTTGGATCCACAGCTCAAGGGGCAACCCAACTTCCAGGGGTCATGCAGAAAAAGTAGGGAGTAGTTAACATAATGATATGATAGTGACAGACTACAGTTTGTCCATGGTTTGCCTGAGTGTGAATAGTTTCAAAATATTGTTCAACAACATTATATAGTAGTAGTAGAGATGGTCTCCACTCCTCCTATGATTTCCACGCTCAATGGTGTTTTTTGCTAGCCTGACATACCCCACCCATAGTACGAATGTTCATCCGTATTCATGGTCTGGGGACGGTCTTCTGGGGCGGGTTTACATCGGTAAAGAAACTGCTGATTAGACAAGCTGTCCTGAATGCAAGCAGAACTGAATGCCCTCCCCCGCCCAATAATCGTGTCAGGTTAAAGAACCTCCAGACCATGAATACGGATGAACAGCAGTATTATGGGCGGGCTAGGTGAGGCTAGTTTTTTGCCCCCAACGGCACCTTCCAGGCAGCACAGTCTAAAAGGCACTAACTAAACCTTTACCTTACCTGGAGGGCACCATTGAGGGCAAAAAAAGACGCAATGGTTGACCCTTCACTACTCTGTTTCAAGGCCTGTGCTGTGCACACCGCTTCTGACGAAGTGAGGAGCTCTTCGCAAATCATTTGGGCCCCCAACTTAGCAAATCACTTTACAAACACTTTATTCTACAGAGTGTGGCTTTGTGGTAATTAAGTATGCCATGGGAACTCATCTAAACATTCTATTTGCCAGGATATCCAGCAAGAAATGGTCCTATTATGGTCCAACTGTAACATCACAAAATGTTTTATAAAGTTAGTTGAATATCTTTACAGTATATGGTACCAGGAGTTAAGTATTAAATACTTAATGTCTGTGTGAGAAGGTTGGGAAGCCATTTGCATATTTACACTATACTTTACAAAACGCTTACAAGTGTAGTTTTCAGCTACGGTCTGTTGTTGGTCTACACAAGATAAACTCCTCAGATCTGAAAGATTACCTCACACACTCTATTCTTACAACAGATGCAATCAATGGGGCATTCTACATGATTTAATAGAGCACAATTGATGAACGTCTAAAGGTTAGGGGTTTGTTTAGTATAAAAGGTCTTCTCAGTCTCCAAAAAAGCAGACTGGTTACTTGACACTTTTTGAGTGACCTAGTCCCTGGCATTGTGAAGTAAAGACTCCACAGTACCAAAATGTTGTCTGATTTAGTGGCTTCTGTCCTGAAAGTGGATGCTTCCATAGTTGTGAGCTTAGTGGTGTTAGAGAAATATCTGGAACATGAGTTTTTCTGTCCATGTGATCCAGGGTATACTTTTTTGGTTCAAGTGCTTTGGATCAGCTCTTCTGTCCTGGTTGCTTTTCTTACAATGATCATCCAGTTGTGTAATTACAGGAAACTTCAAGGAAATTGTTGCTACAAATCATGTTGCTGTATGTTGGCTACATATCTGTCAGTGCAAGTTGCTCTTTTTACTTGGTGGGCTACGTTGTTCAATAATGGCGAGTTCTGGGTCTGTATGGCTACTGACTGGGAAGGTGTCTGGACAAAATCAGAAGAATTTTCTATTAAATGGTGCAAACCCTTTAATGAAACTGAATCTGCAGACAGAGAGAAGGAATCTTTTGACTATTTCACTTCGTCTAAGGTATGGTGGTGACCATATTAATGATTCTTCTTCTTATTGCTTTTATTGTAAACTTGACGGAAAGACGTATCACTAACCATTTTTCTTCTTTTTAGGTGGGTGGCATTGATGCGTGTATAATGCTCACTTGTTTCCTGGTTCCATACAGTTTGTTCCTGAGCGTTACAAACCGAAATGTCCAGAGCGCTAACAATGACGAAGAAAGTCAACCTACTCAGAGAGCTGACAATGATGAAGAAAGTCAACCTACTCAGAGAGCTGACGATAACGAAGAAAGTCAACCTCTTCTTGAAGAAAGTCCATAGTATAGCCTACTGTGGGCTATTTAGGGCTAAGGGCTAAGGGCCTTTGTGAGCAGTCTCTCTGTCTCCTCTGTTATGAAGGATTGCAGAGAGTTCAGGGTTTTTAATGAACAATTAAGCAAGTAGGCCTATAAGAATTTTACAGCTATAACAACACTTTATTTTTAGACACAGATTATAACATGGTGTTTTTTCTGTCCAATTACATGTAGTTCCATAGGTGACTGACAAATGTTATTTTTGTGTTGAAGCATTTAATGAATTGGTTACAATCAAGGTTTTTAAGCAATATAGTAAAAAGAACCTTATACTAACACTATACTAATGCTGTCTGTCTTTGTTTGGAAGATGAATGATGATTTATTAAATTGTACTTTTCATGACACTCTTTGATATTTGTGAGATCCCATAGAATATATTACACTAAGAATTGTTGTTTGTGCTCATGTTGTTCCATCAAGGTGCACAATATAGAAGAAACTATTAGAAACTTTAATGTACAAACAGAAAAGGCCACAATGGGCAGTCAGAGGAACAATGAGATATGGAACAAAATCCAACAAAGACAAAAAGACTAAGGCTTAAATAAACTCATAGCCTAATGAGAACATAGGAGGCAGGTGTAAAAGTCCAGTCAAGAGTAACACTAAACAACTGGGGAGGAAGAACGGACTGGCTCTGCATATGGTGCAAGAGCAGGAACCTGGACCAGAGTATAGTCAGGGATTGGGACAGGAACAGAAGAATGACGCATAGGTGTGATAGATATCCTATTAAACTTTGATTAACAAAGAAGCTCTTATTTGCCAAGAACAAAAAAACTTATAAGAACAATGCTCACGTAAAGTATAAACGTAAAAGTATAAATTTAATATGCTTAATTTAAACTTAAAAGTACAAATTTAATATGCTTCATAGCTCATAGAAACCTTAACAGTCATCTTTGTGCATTGTAAGGCATGTGTTCTGAAAGGCAATTCTTTAATTAATTACAATTTAAAAATTTGATTAATTTTAAAGTCACACTTGGTCACATTCTGGGCACGCAGTGAACAGTGGAATTAATGAATTCATTATGGGTTTAAGTGGTCAAAGCTAATATTCAATTAATACATAAACAAAAAATGGTAGTTAGGCATCTAATCATCCATCGCCAATGGAGCAAAAATATTTCCCACAAAATAGGATCAAAGGGATGTATCCTACAACAAAACATTTCAAAAAGGAGCAGTGGTGGAACAAGAGTGGTGTGATTGGTCTCCACTGCATTCCTTGCCTTTGGGTCCGATGTCAAGGTAAGAAGTCTTGGAAAGATATGACTACAAATCTTACATTATATTTGCTGACGCCACTTGTTAGACTATAAGGAGCTTTTGATTATGAACTGTTTACCACATACCCAAACAGTTTTGTCAGTGTTTTTTGTTCCTCTTAGGAGATCTTGGTAAGCAGCACCAGGGACACCATGCTTATAACCCTTTGTATTTGGTCCATAAACACTTGTGTAGACTAATAAGGTTAATAAGAGTTTTTGTATAGATAGATGGTTGTGTCATACACCAGTTTTCAATTGAATCCAATTATATTCTAGTGTATTTACTGTGCTTTGCAGACATAGACCAGGAGCACCCAATAGTAACTGGGGCAAGAAACTCCCTTGTGACATATGGAAGAGATGTTGGATCCACAGCTCAAGGGGCAACCCAACTTCCAGGGGTCATGCAGAAAAAGTAGGGAGTAGTTAACATAATGATATGATAGTGACAGACTACAGTTTGTCCATGGTTTGCCTGAGTGTGAATAGTTTCAAAATATTGTTCAACAACATTATATAGTAGTAGTAGAGATGGTCTCCACTCCTCCTATGATTTCCACGCTCAATGGTGTTTTTTGCTAGCCTGACATACCCCACCCATAATACGAATGTTCATCCGTATTCATGGTCTGGGGACGGTCTTCTGGGGCGGGTTTACATCGGTAAAGAAACTGCTGATTAGACAAGCTGTCCTGAATGCAAGCAGAACTGAATGCCCTCCCCCCGCCCAATAATCGTGTCAGGTTAAAGAACCTCCAGACCATGAATACGGATGAACAGCAGTATTATGGGCGGGCTAGGTGAGGCTAGTTTTTTGCCCCCAACGGCACCTTCCAGGCAGCACAGTCTAAAAGGCACTAACTAAACCTTTACCTTACCTGGAGGGCACCATTGAGGGCAAAAAAAGACGCAATGGTTGACCCTTCACTACTCTGTTTCAAGGCCTGTGCTGTGCACACCGCTTCTGACGAAGTGAGGAGCTCTTCGCAAATCATTTGGGCCCCCCAAATGATTTTAATATTCAAATTTTCTCTGGGGCCCCCCTTTCAGTGACAGGCCATTAGGATCACCTAATTTTCAAAATTTTAGGATCACCTATTTTTCAAAAATTTCCACTTGTTTGTACAAAGTTGTTTTATTTTAAAAAGGATTAGATAGTGAGAGAGAGTTTAAAGGTTGAGAGCCATTATTCCATAGGCTTCCTTTTCTCTATCCTAACACCACTCTTCGTATCCATCTCCAGGTCTCAAATACTGATCAGTACAATTCAGTCACTTCATTGTATTATAGACAAATATCTTGTGTGCGAAATGTTTAGAAATTATTCTGTGATGAAGTCATTCGCTGTAATACAAAAACAGTAAACATACAGTTCAAGAATGTACAGCAACTGAATTTCACATTCTCAGAAACTGAGACATAACGACTTTGTGTGATTACTAGTGTGATCTTTAAATAAATAAATAAATAAATAAATAAATAAAAAGATAATCACACACAGCAACTACCTTTGACAAGATGTGTAGGCTCCATGTAACATGTAATTGGCAGCCCTTAGATTGGGACTTGACTATCCCCTTGTGTGAATGGATAGCAGCACATCCGTGGTGTAGCCTAGCTTAGTTTAAAATGCAAAATGTGGACATTATCTGGCAGTGAGATGCACGGGCATCCATCACGCTATGCTAATGTTGCCCGCTGGTTAAGATATTCTAATATAAACCACCTTGGAGATGTAGAGGAATTAACACAAACACAGAAAGGGGAGGTAAAGATCATGGAGGTCAGGAGATATGAGGGGATTGGGAGTGATGGGAGAAACCTACCATATTCTATTATATTGATTTTTCTATTAAAAAAAAAAAAAAAAAACTATATTGACCCACAACACTGACTATATGGACAATCAATCATGTGAAATAATAAAATCTTTGCACAGGTACTTACTGTATGTATACAATATATATTTCATATACAGTAGTAACTCCTCTCTTGCTCTGTATTTCCTATTGATTTATGGAGAATAAAGAGCTACAGTACAATAGGAAATCAAAAGGGGATATTTGATGATATATTTGAGGATACAGTATTTGATGAATGTAACAAAAAGTGTTGCAAAAGTGTTGCAAAATGGTCCACATTATTTTACCTTTTAATAGGCCTACAGACCCCTGGAAAAGTGATTCAGTCCTCAGACCTCAGTTCAGGCACCTTTTTCCCACAGATCGATACTTGAGAGGGAAGGCAGATTTGGATGAAAAGAGGCAGTTTACCACTATGTTAGTGAGAAGAACATTTCCAGGTTTCTCTAGTCTAGCGCTACAGTACTACTACTACTGGGGATGGAATTATTATCGTTACATTAATGTGACATTAATTGCTTTTACTTTTTCACTCCATTAACTGTGCTCTTCCCCAGTCTGTGCTACTATCTCACTGGGAGCCAGTCCAGGCGCTTTATCACGCCAGAGCTGTTGCTCACACCATTAATGGGCAAAGACACAGGACTATAAAGTAATTGTGCCGCACTCGGAAATGTTCATTGTGCTAATTGAAAAGTAATTGGGAGGTATAGTGTGACTGTACCACCGTAAAGCTCTTGTCAGTCGGGGAGAGGGGGAATGAGAGACGAGGAGGAGGAGGAGGAGGAGGAGGAGGAGGAGGACCACAGCGTGGCTATGCAACTCATTCTACAAAATACAAGGAGTTTCTATTGTCACATGCATATGATTACCACTGTAAAAAAATGCAGTGAAATTTGTGAAATGAAATGCAGTGAAATGCCTTCCATCCACCTGGGCTTGCTTTTCCACAGTGTGTTTATGCTTATGAGCAGACATGACACTGAAAGGCATCTCTGTGATAGCAGAAGTTTCATATCTACATAAAGTCAGATCAGAGGTAAAATTTTATGGACACACTTGATTCATTTCTCATGAACTTTCAGAAATAGCTACCACCAGTAAACTATTGAGAGACAAGTATGGAGCACTGCAACATCTTCAATAACAAATGAATCACTATCATTCTAAAACATAATTATATTATTAGCTAAACAGATTTATATTATTAGCTTAAAATAGAGTTTAAAGCTGTGGTGGAAAAAAACACCCTTCTAAACTTGCACCTGCATGTGACTGCATTCCAACACTGTTTGTCTAGTAAATAGATAATTCCAGTGGTCAATAGAACAGGAAGAACCATAAGGATAACCGCAGAAACAAATGCGATTAGCCATAGTGAGCATGGATACCTGATGCGAAAAGAGTTTGAAGGGCCATTTGGGTTAAATGGAGAAGAGTGGAAGGGTTTCCTTAAGCCATCATTAACAAAACAAAGCAGCTCTTTCACCCGTCAGCTTGGCATTGATGTAGCCTTCTTGACCTGTCCTCTAGCCAATCCAGTATTGGCATGTATTGACTCAAGCAGAGCAACAAGGGATGGTTAATTTGTCCATGTATCCGGGACAGGGCTAGAGGCTTAGGCCTACGCTATGCTATGTGTGTTATAGCATCTGTGATTGTGAGTTTGACACACCCATGGCTCAAGTTGCAATATACTCTCATGATTAATTCTTCACAATGCACTGCTGGATGTATTCATGCATTGATCTGATCATTTTACAGGGCATCAACTGTGAGCCTGTGACAAGCAGACATCGTACTATCCCATTTTTTTACTAGTACCAAAGGAGAAGAAGAGTAACTCTTTATTGTAAGATAACACTGATAAGTGTGTCTAAAGTATCTTTTTTGCCTTAAATGCTGCATGTTTATTTATTTATTTATTTATTTATTTATTTATTTATTTATTTATCCTTTGTTTTACCAGGGAAAACCCAGTGAGATACAATATCTCTTCTTCCCGGGCGTCCTGGCCAAGTTGGCAGCAGAATAAGTAAAAAAAAAAAAAGGTTGCAACATAGACATACATACAGAGACAACATAAAACAAACAAAGGAACAGGATATGTAGTCATGAGGATTAAGAAAAACAGTGGCACCGTTGTGTAAGAACATTTTTAAAAAATATTTTTAAAGACCGTTAAATAGGGCAGTGCAATCCACTCATGTGGTGCAAATTCATAAAAGGAAGATTTGCCCATGCAGTGTTCCTCTTGGACGAGAGGTTAGCCTGATGCACCAAACGCTTTTACTTCATTTCATATTATGCACATATTATGTGTCTGGAATCTCTCTGTTGGGATATGTTTGCTTCCTGGTGGGCAGATACTTTCTGCTTCCACCAATCGCTTCTATTTGGTTGTGACATGTTACGTAACATGCTTGACTGCACTGATTCAGTTCAACACAATCTCTTTTTTGTAGCCTAGTTCCATGTAACTACAGATCTTATAAACAGTCATGTACTGTATGTAGAGAATAACTGGAATTAAAATTGAAATAAATAAATTATTTAATAAATAAATATGTTTTTCAAAAAAGGCAATATGACTCAAGGCCCTGGTGTCTTCAAAACCTAACCCCCTTAACTCTCACCCTAACCCTACATTTAGTAGGGTTAGTGCCTTGAAAGTAGTGCTGTCTGGAAGGCGCCGTTAACAAAACGGCAAAAAGTCCAAAAACAAAAAAACAAAAAAAGAAAACAAACAAAAAAACAAAACAAAAAAACACACTATTGGTGCATTTTCATTATGGACTGGGCTGGCCCTAGCCTTTTAACCAGGTCTCAAACACCAGTGCCTATAGGCCCAGTGCTTTATTGCCATTAGCTGGAGCTAACTTGCAAACTATTGCTTAGCAACAGTAGCGGAAGTTACGTGAAGTGAATCACATGAACATTTAAACATGTCATTGAAGAGGTAGAAATCATTATCCTTGGAGTCTGGAGGTGAGGACACTATATATAATACGGCCTCCACCACACGTAGCCTAACTGTACACTAGGCTTCCAAATGGATGATCCACTCATGTTTCCACCTCCACTTTTGGAGAGCTTTGGAGACTGGGGTTTTAGAGGGAAGATGGTGGAAGTGAGTGATTTGCATAGAGAAGTTCATAAGCTTAGGACATAAGGATATGGTAATAAAAAGCGCAGTAAAAATTTTTAACTATGACAGAATATTAAAGAAGGCTATAAATTTAACACAGACCAGTGAAAATGACCCCTGCTGTAAGCAGCATGGATGTTAGTGGCAGAGCCCACTGAAGTACCCCCAGTCAATAAATAAATATATAAATGAGAGAGAGAGAGAGAGAGAGAGAGAGAGAGGTGTGTGTGTGTGTGTGTGTATGTGTGTGTGTGTGTGTGTGTGTGTCTTTGCATGCAGAGAATAAATTTAAATTTCTCCCCATCTTTTGCTTTTTTTTCCATCACAACAGGTGATGACTGCTCCGAATTTTCCAGCAACCTTTGGAGATCTGTTTCGGTACAAATACACTGCTCCTGGTACAACTAGTGAGTGCAAAAGGCGAGGTGATGCATTATCTGCAACTAAACTGTAATTGAGCATAATTGACACTACATACAATCTAGAACAACACAAAAATATTTCTAAGTATTAGTTGTAAGTAAAATCAAAATGATTTTTTTTCCATGCTTATCTCCGACTCTGTTTGTTAAGTCCCTACTCTGCAGTTACATGCATGATCCATAGATGGTGCTATTTTCATTAGAATACTTCAGAAATGAGCTCAGGCTCAGGTTGCTTGTCATTCCTCATTTCATCTGAAATGACTTGCCAACCTGTCCTTGAGCATAATATCAAATAGGGAAAGTAGAAGGCAATTGTGGAGAGAAAAAAACAGATCATATGACTGACGTTTACCTTCCAGGCCTGTAAAGTGGCTGGAAGATAATTGGAGAGAATTTATACTTAGGCCTACCTGCAATTGTCCCCCTAATACTCTGAGGTGGCACATTCCTGTGTGCTGCAACTGCTACAGGTTTAATTTAGTCTTTCAGGGAATTGTAATTATGGTGATTCTCAAGGTACTTTATGCAACACTTACAGTAAGTACTTCATGTGTGTGTGTTTCTTAGGCTACCTTATACTCATCTCTTTCCCACTAGTTATTTTTAGATAAACAAATTGTGGAAAGAAAATGAAACACTCTTTCCTTAGCTAAACATGATTTTTTTTTAATGTTTCAATTTCAATATATTATCTGTGACGTCTTCAGGGCAGCCAGTGGGCATTGTTGTCATATTTAACATTCTTGATAGAGTAACATAAACTTACGAGAGTTGTCAGTCAGTTGAAAATGAAGGAGGTCAGCAATGTTGTCCAGGGTGATGTAGGGTGACTTTGCTGGTCAGTCCCCTGTAAAATATAAGAAAGAAAACACAGTTTGTCTATGGCCTTTGAAGCTAACATACGCTTTATTTGAATGCTATTTTAAAAATAGGAATGTTGTTGGTTCCAAAAGGAACATTTAGAGGAATGTCCCCGGTTTTCATCTAAGCAGACTGGTCATCTTACTGCAGCTGATTTATCAACGCTGACCACAGCACCATTCAGCTTACCATTGACTGTACCTGCCACTAGCTCCATGCTATCTATTTCATGTCGCTGAGATTGTAGGGTTTTTTTTTTTTTTTTTTTCTAATGATTTTTAATGTATTTGTTATTGCATTATCTTGCAACTGTGATGACACTGTTACAACTGAATGATTTCTGTATTATTCGTTGTCATGGTATTATTGACAAATATACTGCACATATTTTACTTTACTGGTCAGTTTCAGGTTTGTGTCCATGTTTGTAATGACTTAGTGCAATACATTGAGAGTGGACACACTATAAAAGAGTGCTCCTGACTAAAACCTCACAGTATATTTAAATACTCATAACTAAAAATTTCAAGCAAACCGTTGTCAGCAAAAATATAACTTGCTTGGTGGAGGTAATAATCGCTGTACTGTAACTTACTGTAAGAATCCCTGTACTGTAAATTAAATGAAAAATGTCTTGCAGATTGATCAACAACAATTGGATAGGCATATGAGTCTGCAGCAGGACTATTAACGTTTAGTAGTTTCCTTTGGGCCAAACCTATGAATTTGCCTATTCTCATTCTATTACTCTATTAGGCTATGTGTGGTGGATAGTTTATATTTACCAAATTTGTGTATTAACATGTGTGTGTGTGTGTGTGTGTGTGTGTGTGTGTTCGTGTGTGTGTGTGTGTGTGTGTGTGTGTGTGTGTGTGTGTGTGTGTGTGTGTGTGTGTGTGTGTGTGTGTGTGTGTGATAATTAATTAGAGTATGTGCTTCTGAACTAAAACCCATTGTGCCATCCATTGTCATACACAGCTGTACTTGAGAGTCAGTTCTCTTCTGATATAACGTGGGACGTGGCCTTTGTTGGTGGGGAACCATCGTGGAAAAAAAGAATTGTGTGGGGGTAGGGGCTTGGGGAGGGGGAGGGATGTGATGTCTGGCACACCCCCTCCCCAAGTCCTTAAAAGGAAAATGGATTGACTCTTATTTATTTACTACATGTTTTGAGCTGATCCCATAACACTGTAAATTACCTGCATGGTCAAGGATCCTCTCACACTCAAAGTCAGTCAGTCAGTGTGTGTGTGTGTGTGTGTGTGTGTGTGTGTGTGTGTATGTGTGTTTTGTGTGTATGTGTGTGTGTGTGTGTGTGTGTGTGTGTGTGTGTGTGTGTATGTGTGTATGTGTGTGTGTGTATGTGTGTGTGTGTGTGTGTGTGTGTGTGTGTGTGCACGAGTGAGACTGAGAGCACATGTGTAGAGGACATAAAGTATGTGATCTATATGACATTTAATCCAAGAGTCACATATGATCTGTCTATTTCCATATATCATGCTTTATGGGGCATACAGGCCATAGAATCACATTTATGCATAGAAATATGCCCCCTCCAAATGAATCACATTTATGCATAGAAATATGCCCTCTCCAAATGTTAATATTGAAGGTATCATTTTAAGTTCATATGGGACACAACAAGCCAACTTCTTACCATTTTTAAAGTGATTTAAAAAAAAAATACTGATATAGCCTACATTTATTTATTTAACACACTATTTCGATCGCATTCAGAAATTAGCGTGGAAGAGAAATTCACAGTTTTGTTCTTTTGCTGACGTGGAATATTAGATTTGTTGTGATATAACCAACATATATATGAAGTATAGTTCTCCCTCTACATTGACCTGTTTTTCTCTTTGTTTTCTACATTGATAGAACAAGAAGACAGATATTGGTTGAATATGTCATAAAATGCCATGTTTTATATCAGAGACAGAAGGAGAGGGAGAAACGTTTGTATGCACTTGGAGAACAAGGTTGAGATTCTCAGCGGGTTATTCCCTTAGGAATTTGCTGGTTCTCCAACATTTCTTACCTGTAAGAAAGATGCTGTACCATAATGGTACAGTAAGAGGCTGTCGTTTAAGGCCAAAGGAGATTTGTAACCTTTGCTTGACATGTAGGAAAGGGCAACTCAATCCTAACCAGGCCCCCATTCCAGACACTACAAAGCCTGAACTCTCATCTGCCTTAAGTCCCTCAGCAAATTGCTGTCCCTCTGCAAATACTGTACATATGGTATTGAAACATCTTGAGCAAAATGCAGGATAATGAACATATAAAAATAGCAAAATAAATATATATATTTTTACTATTTGGAATTATGATCTACTTTTTGATTTTTGAATGGTCATTTTCCACCTTTAGACCTTAAGTTTCACCCTAAGTGTTTTTTGTGTGTGTGTGTGTGTGTGTGTGTGTGTGTGTGTGTGTGTGTGTGTGTGTGTGTGTGTGTGAGAGAGAGAGAGAGAGAGAGAGAGAGAGAGAGAGAGAGGGAAGAAGTCAATCACTCATACCACGTCACACAAAAAAACTGATACAGTATATCTCAGCCATAATAGATTTATCACAAACCTTTATTGACTTAAAATATAATCCTCCTAACACCTAACACACCTTTTTCTTCCATTTTAATGAACTTTAATATTTACCCCAAAATTATACTCATCCTGGACCTATGGGCTTCTAAACCTGCAGTGCCAAAGAGCAATGCTTGTTTCTCTATCTCTCTCTCTCTCTGTCGAAAGGTGTTGTAATTCTAAAACATGACTTTTTTTCACATTCTTTATGGTTAAAATGTACAGTAGGGGTGATTATGGTTGTCATCCATTTTTGAAACTCTAATCAAGATTGCATGACAGGGAGTCTCTGGTTTTCAATTAACACATCATGAAATTGACATCTTTTTCAAGTTTTTCTGGATTCAAGTTTTTTCAAGTTTATCTGTATTTTCTGATCCAGATTTAATGAAATGACACTTATTGCATGTGTGATTAAGACTTCCATTATAAATGCAGTTTTAAATAAAAAAAAAACCATGGTCAAAATACTGGAATTATTTATTATTTATTTATTTATTTTTCCTGTCATTTACTATTGCCAAAAAAAGGTTGATGAGTAGGCCTATACTTTTATGGGACTAAATTGAGCAAGACAAGTTTCTTCCTCTTAAAATGACCTAAGGTGAGTTTACACAAACATAGAACTCTCTCTGACTGCTTAACTCAGGTAGATCACTTCCAGAAAGGATTAATATGGATATGGATGAATAATATGGAACTAAGGATAATTTACTATAAAGTATTTCATGACTTTGGATACCTCTTGGGTCTGGAGTGAGCTACAGGTTTGCTATTCATCCTGCACTGTCAGAAATTCTCTCATTCTTTTTCCTACTGACAGTGCGCAGTGAGGAAGGAATCATTCCGGACTACTGCTTTATCGTGACATACTATATTACACATATATTGTAGCTTAAAAAATATATTAATGCTAATTTAATACTAATGCTGAATACAGTGCTATAAGTGTGAGTTGTCTGGACTCGGGCAAGTTGGAAAAAAAATCAATAAAGACCATGACACTACATTAGGAGTAAATCTTTTCTTTGTTCATTTTTTTTCATTTCTTGACATCAAAACTGAAAAATTTACACATTTGGTAAATGGACAATCAGAGATATTATTGTACAGTGGGCAAAATGATATAATACACACAATAAATATTTATACAGGACAGAAATAAAATACCTTTCTGCTTCATATTTTAGACATGGGACCAATTCTGACAATAGGTTGCGTGAGCACATACAAGTAGGCCTACACATCTGCCCTCCAAAAGTGTGAAAATGCTTCAGTTATTTTCCATAAAAACGTTGAATTGAATTAAAAGTCACAAAACAAATTATGAAGACATTTTTTGAAAAAAAAAGAAAAAGAAAAAAAAGTTAGGTGTGCTGACCTACATTTCCCTACAAAATCATAGCCCATGTATCCGGAATCACAAACGGCATATGATGCAAATATGATTTGATGATTTGGTAGATAACAATAATCAAGTAATCAAACAAAAAATTCTATTATTGCTGGTTTTGTTACTAATTATGGCAGGTTACTTTAAAGGAGAAATCTGGTGTGAATCTATCAATAGTCCTGTTACTGAAGTTTCCTGAGTGCTGGCTGTAGGAAAAAGAATCTGAAAATTTGATTCCACATAGGCCAAATAGCTAACAGGAGCTAATCATGACTGAATGTGGCGGCATAGCTTATGAGGCCCATTCATTTAGTGATAGCTACCAATTTGCCGTTTGTTCTATGTTGTATCTAATTTACTAATTTTCTACCGACGGCATTCTGTGACATTGAACAAGACTATGGATTGATTCACACTGGAGTCCTTTAATTCATGTAAGCTATGAGTGAACCATTCTCACATTGCACCAACTTCTCTGGCTGTTCTCCAAACTTTTGAAGGGTAGTTTGCAGTGTGTAGCCGGCATACTGTATGATGGCTGAGTCATAAAGTGGTCACACCCACGAAATTGTTGATTGCAAATGCAGAATGCTATAGCCAAATTGTTTCACAGACAGCAGGTATTTATATATCCGATACATCACAGTAGTGGCTCAGATAGAGGTTAACTGATATTGACACAAAGAGTGAGTTATGACTGTTAAGGCCACCGCACACCGGCTCCGATACATTGCTGAGCACTCCTCTTCCAACATTCTATTCCATGGTTTTCAATACAACCCCGCACACCAATGACGAACTCTTTCGCCGTCGATTGTGAATTACGATTGAAGTCTATTTTGTCAGAGCCGTCCATTGACATCCATTGTTATTTCTCATGCTACGGGGCTAGGTTCGTTGCGAAAATTCTAAAGTGCTCCGCAATGCTGTCGGAACCGGTGTGCGGACGGCTTTAGGATGAGAGATGAGGTAGTTTGCAGGACACTATACTTTGTTTTCAATGACATGTCATGTAAAATAGATCCAGCCATAATGCAGACCCAGAACCATTTTTAGGAAAAAAATATACATATATATATATATATAGTGTAGAATTGTTTGCCCAAGACACTGCTTTTTGGGTGTTGGGGTGTTGTTAATTTAGGCAGGCATGATATGCAGATATTGGACACTCAGATTGCCATTGATTAAACAGGTGCTATGCTGCCTAAATATTTTTTTTTTCTAACCGACCGACCAAAATTCAGAGTCAGAATTGGTCCCAGTTGTCCCATATCTGCTGGGTAAAGTGCAGTAGAACTCTTAGCCAATGCTATGGCCACTTCAAGTTTAGATCGTTTGGTAAGATGGGACGTAGCCCATCTCTTCTAAGTAGCCAATGAGGGCGTAAGGAGTTTCCCAGACCAATGACACCAACCACCTGTCTTTCAACTTTCTGACAATGTCACTGGTGCCACAGTATGACACTGTGACGCAATACAATTCACATGAATTCACATGACATTTGTAATACATGAAATTACACTCCAGATTTGGCAGATTTCAGCAATATATATTTTTAACAAGCACAGCACTACATTTCCCATAATTCCCCTCTTGTAGGCCATATTGCACCACATATCTTGGAACACCGCTGTGCGAGGCTTGCCAATGCCATTTGGAGGATAACGTCAGCTGTTTTTAGCGGTCATGCTAAGACCTTCGTGGGAGGGGAAAAAGTCATTAGTTAGTTTTAGGGCTACTTGTCATCGTAGGGCCCACTTTCACAAATGACAAGCCTGTTGTGTAGACACAGGGATCATCCCTTCTGCTGCACGCGCCCGCTGGCCCCCTCTGGCCAGAGCATCAGATCCTAGAAGCTAAAAATATTCACCAGCATGCACCTGCCTTACACCTACAATTGGCTGCACCCGTACAGTACTGCGTAACAGAGGCGGTTCTATAAAAAGGCTTTGGAGCTTCTAAAAATGGGCCAAGCAAATGTTGGACACCTTGCTCTCTATTTGAGGAGGATCTACCGTAGGCTTAGCGACACCCAAAATAGCACATCTGGGGGCTGACACATCGGCTTTGTTTCAGTAACACCTTCAGTCACACTGATATTTGCTCAGCGTTGGTTTGTTTTCTTTTTCACTCAAGAAAATTCACAGTATTCATACTCCTATTACTTTATGAATCCCTCTCTATTTTTCTCAGGTTTTGCCCAAAACATACAGTATGGAGTTTCCGATGCCTTGTACACATCTATTAAGGTACAGGCCCCAGATTTTGTTCAAAGTTTTATAATATTGAAAGGCCAATCAGATTACACCCTATATTTTCATGCTCCTGAAGTGCTGATAGCATGAGTCAGTTCAAGCCACTTTGTTTTCCATTTCCAGGACAGAGACAGGGTTGTGAATGAAGATGCTTTTTTCCCCACCTCTGTACACATGCGGAGTGGACAGTTGATAGTTTGGGAGCCCTTGCAGAGCAATTTGTTGGATTTGACTTTTTTTTTTTTTTAAATCACAAATTTGATTGGAAGAATTGCAGACTCTACCTTTAACCATGACCGGACATGGGAGAAGATAAACATCATCAACAACAACAACAACAATAGCATCAACATCAACAACAACAACAAGAGGGGGAGAAAAAGGACAGTGTCAGTGAGAGAAGACAGGATACTGTGCACCTGGTGACTAGGTTATTATCACTTTGTCGTGGTGGTGGATTTGAAACTGAAGTTAATGTCACAGGTTTGTTATTGTATATTAGCATTACAGAACACAAGCGGAGACTTGGGCAATGAGTTCATAGCTGGCCCATAGATCTCTTTATTGCTAGTTACTATAAAATAAAAGGACTAAAATTGCTATGCTAGATTTGTTAACATGTCGTATCCAGTGTGCTGTTTGCTACAGTGGGTTCACGGCACAGCAGAGGTATATTTAAAAGTGATCAGGTAACAAAGTCTGATATTTACTGTTTTTTTTTTTTGTTTTTTTTTTTATAATTATGTACTTGATTGTTAGAAGACTGGTAAGCTGTGTGGTTATCAATGGAAATGAAGTGAAATGAAATAGCCATCTTCATTCTGTCCCAAACAGGTATGCTCATACTAAAGGCAATTAATATTTACAAAGTTTCCAAAGCTCCCAAATATGTATTGTAGCAGTAAACCGAATAACAGAAAAAAAAGGGGGGCGGGGGGTTGTCCTTGGTAATGTCAGCTAGATTTTTCCTCTTCCTCTATAACAAGCAGACACACACACACACACACACACACACACACACACACACACACACACACACACACACACACACACACACACACAGACACACACACACACATGCACACACACAAATAAAACAAGTCTGATCATTTCTCTGAGGATGTGACAGCAATTCTGAGTATAGAGGATGGCATTTTGCTGTCATACATACAGTAGGAAAGGACAGACTATAAAGAAAACCAAAACCACAACAGCAGAAAACGAAAAATCATTACTGTACAAGTATTTAGGATTTGTTATATATTTTAAATTCTCCTTTTTATATGTATAGTTGGGACCCACTTTCATATTTATTTAGCAGTTATCACAAGTCATTTCTCTGTCTTTGTCTTGAGACGTCTCAGGTCCAAAAGACAGATACATTGAGTCAAAGAGACTGCATGGCAAATAAAAGGGAGATGACTAGGAGGATGCGGGAGACATCCACACACAAATCCAACTTGTCTCTCAGTGGCATCCCTTTCTGTCACTCTCCAAACACACACTTTAAGGTCAAACTGTGCCTTCGGATTCCCGTTGTCTCGCCAGTACACCAGATACCACTGTCGCGCGCCACAGCCACAACAAATGCCTCCTCCATCATCAGACTTTAGCTTCCAGCATCTCCAGGAAGAGTTTGTGCATGGGCACCTTGCCTTGCACCTTGATGCTGTAGAAATGCTGCACAGCCTTGGTGGCCGTCTGCCGCAGCAGGGGAAGGGTCATGAGCAACTTGCCGGCCCGCCGAGGGTCCTCTGTGTGCTGGTTGCTCTCAAAGTCTTGCAGGGCCTCGTGCAAAGAATCCTGGAGCTTTTGTACGGCCTCCATGTCCTCTATGTGCATAGAGTCTAGCGGGGAGAGAGAGAGAGAGAGAGAGAGAGAGAGAGAGAGAGAGAGAGAGAGAGAGAGAGACAGAGAGAGAGAGAGAGAGGGAGAAAGGTAAGCAAAATCAGTTGTCTTCAAAATTCAATTCAATTCAATTCAATTCAATTTTATTTGTAGAGCGCTCAAATACAGTATGCATCCATAAGTAACAGGGGCAAGGAAAAACTCCCTTGGCTTTACTAATAAATAAAATGGAAATGTACAATACATAGGGGACTGTAATGTGACTGTGTGTTTGCTCCATATGTACTGTAAGAAACTGGGCACTTTACAAGGGCTTCGCACAGGAAACACTTATGATGGAAACAATATTTTAGTTTGGTTTTGTTTGAGTAGTAACCCCAGTTAAAGTGCATCAGTGGCATGCATTACAGAGTCAGCCATTTTGAGGATTTAACATGATTTACGTGAAATGATCATGAAAATCCTGAAATGGTAATTGAATTTTATTTTTTATTATTAAATGCAATTATTACTAAATGTAAATAAATACATAAATAAATGAAAATTTGTGCTCTTAATGTATTTTTCACATTTAGGCTAAACGTAGAGGAAGACATGATGAACTAAAAGAGCTAGACTGTTTTTGCTGTATTCTCAGAGGTACCCCACGCACACACACACACACACACACACACACACACACACAAACACACACACAGTCTCTCTCTCTCTCTCTCTCTCTCTCTCTGTCTCTGTGTGTGTGTGTGTGTGTGCAAGCGTCCCCCCACCCATGTGCGTGTGTGGGTTTGAAGGTGAAACATGAAACATTAATGGGGAAGGCCTGTACCAGCTCTAAAAAAAAATTTGAAGAAACAATTTCCTTGCAATCCATCAGCGAGCCCCGTCGATACTACTGATAAACTGCTAATTACAAAATCAATTACTATGAATTTTCACGGCGTACAGAGAGCGGCGCTCTCCAGGGGCTGATCTTACAGAGTCCTTGTTCGGGGCGATTAGAGCCGCCTCCTGCCTCGGCTGAACCCGTCACTGTCACTCTCCTCTCCTCCATCTCTCCTCCGCATCAGACTCTCTATTCATTCACTTCTGATCACTAGGGCCTTCACTCTTTCTCTGTCTCTTTCTGTCTACTCTCTCTCTCTTTCTCTCTCTCTCTCTCTCTCTTTCTTCTGTCTCTCCATTGTGTTTTTGCAGCTTGCCTTTTATCATCGTTCTCATACCACACCTCCTTTGTTCCAAAAGGATCATGATTAAAACAGAAAGCAACCATCAGCATTTTTTTTTTTTTCAGGCAGGGGAGGGGGAGGGGGTAAAGAGTAGAGGAAGGGAGTGTTTGCATTGGGTGTGTTTGCGAGAGAGAGAGAGAGAGAGAGAGAGAGAGAGAGAGAGAGAGAGAGAGAGAGAGAAGAGAGCGGAGACAGGAATGTCCAAAGGCAGGACCCGGCATTGATCAGAGAGGGACAAGCCCTGCCTTCTGAAAAGCAAGCTGTCGATATTGCTGCTGTGCCCCCTAACCAGTGAACAAACGAGCCCCATCACTCCCTCACACTCATTCCATTCCACTTAACACATTTTATTGACAGCCCCTGCACTACTAATGAAATGCTAAATTTATCTCCTATGGCTGACTTGTCCCCTGGCTATTTTTATAGAGATAGAAGAAAGAGAATGGAGGGATGCCACAGGATGGGTGGCATTCAATTAAAAGCTCAACAGTACACCCCCAT
>JAODXP020000024.1:32907938-32917938 GCA_027497455.2 Sardinella longiceps
CTCTTCCGTGATTAATCAAGAGGGGGGCATTTTCACGTCACCACTTCCTCCACTCACAGAACAGCAGAAATTAAGTGCTGCTGATTTGTGTGGAGCAGACGTTCGTATTTCATTAATTTATTATTGTTTCCCTCTCCCCAAAAGGCCATTAGTAGCGCTCATAAAGAGAGATGTAATTACACAGCATGCTAAAGCCCCCTTTCCCCCCCAAACCCCATTCAGTAGCCTCTTGAATTTCAGCTTTAATCAGCCGTTTGGGTGGAGACGCAAGAGGAAGAGACAGGTGATGATGGCAGATTTCACCTAAATTAAGAACAACTGAAAAAGCGCAACACTGCTACCTGATGAAGGTCTGACTGACCGAAACGTCAGTATGGAGTGTGTGTGTGTGTGTGTGTGTGTGTGTGTGTGTGTGTATGTGTGAAATAAATTTAAGAGAAGTTAAAACAGTTAACGGTTTTAAAGCTAAAAAAACAGCAGTGCAAATCACATTGTTTTGCATTACACTAATCACTGATTGGACAATGTTAACCCCCCCAAAATATATCTTTATTCATCGCATTCACATTTATATTCTGTTTACAATATAATTATGAATTGATCAGAGTAGATATTGAAACCCTGTCCTCTATTCTCTCAGTTTTGTTGTCTCTTTCCTCCTAAGCTGTCTGCAGTAGCCACCAGCAGGGTCCTGCTGGGTAAACGGGTGATTTGTGCTTCAGAGTGTAAATATTCTACGCTTTAATAGCGTTAAATATGGCAACGCTCTCTTATTTTACGACATTCGACCCTGTGACCCTCATGCTCCTGTGCATTTAACTCTCCCGGGGGACCCCACACCCCAGTTGGTCATTATATATTATTGCAGGGGTCAATGACGAGTCTAACTTACTCAAACCCAACACCTCTCTCAAACCTTCTAATAAGGCCCCATCAATCTTCCTAACAGATAATTCAAAACACTGTCTATGTCTTAAAGGGGAACTGTCCGTGGGCAGTTGAATGAAACTCTGTGACAAAAGAATATATGGATTATATGACGTTAACATGAGATGTCAATAACCACTAGCACCAAATCCAGTCTTTAGATCATGAAGCCAAGAAATACACAAGATGCACCCATAACACATCATACACAAATGCATACATACATATATGTACACAAACAAACACCTTTATTCCTTCCCACAATGCATACTTGACTCTTTCACCTTTTGTCCTTCCTGACAAGCCCTTTGACTGTGTGTAACCCCCCACCCCTGTAGACCAGCTGATTACACTATCCATCTTTATCTGTGGATGCTGAGGCCTGTCACTGGGCTAAATTGAAAGCACCTCGGCCTGTCTGCTGGTGGTGTCTATGTTTAGTGAAATGTGTTCAGATGCTGATTTACCAGTCAGCAATATTCACATTCTACTACAAAGAGATTAAACAGGGTTCAGATCCCTGAAGCACAGCTGGCGATACAATGACGTCCCTCTTGATCATGTCAAAACACAGACAAGAGTTGACAACTGAGCAAGAATTGTGTAGCATTTGCTTAAATTATACAGTACATGGTGGTTATGTATGGTGTACTACATGTGTATAAAGCATTGTAAAGTCAAAATGTCCACAGTATTGGAGGTAGAAATATGTTAAGTAGTTAGCAAGCTAGTAAGTCAACAGGGACATGAAAGAAACAGGTCTACAGGCCCTAACATACAAATTATAATTTGTTGTAAACTATTAACCAATTTGGGAGGAAAATGTAAAATAAGTAAATAAATATAGCTACCATTTTATTTTATTTTTTAGATGTGATCATGACTCTATTTCTGTCTTCTTTGCCAGTCCATTGAAAGGCAAATCAATGACTATGAAGCATGAGGCAAAGGCCCTTTGTTTTAAGCAGTTCTTATCTCCTGACTTTGTCTTAGAGCTATTTTCTATTCTTGAGGTGTTCCAGCACCTCTTCTTCCTTCATATCCTTCCTCCTCTTGTGGACATGGGCGCCACTAGAAATTGTGGGCTCTATGACAGAAAACAATTTTAAATTGATTTTAATATTAAAATTTTCTGGGCCCCCCTTTCTGTGACAGGCCCTTAGAATCCCCCCATATACTGCATGGACTGCTTGAATCCTCTCTGGTTAAACTATTAGGAAAGGTCCATCTTCAGGAACTAAGGAACTGATGAGACTGATGAAATCACGTGCAGCACATCAAACTAAGTTTGGTGGTTCATCAAGCAAGGCAATTGTATAAGGAGAAGATAAGGACATGACTCATAAGGACAGATTAGAAGGATCTTTGCTGGGCAATGAGCTGAGGTGGGGTGGGGGGTGGGGGTGTCTTGCCCAGAATTTGTTGTTTGTCCTCTCAAAATACTGAGCCATCTTCTCTGACGTTATTGGATTATACATCACATTTGTAGTCCATGGATGGTTTCGGTTGCACATATACTTTAATTTCATTGGTGTTTTGAGCGAACACTATTTTCTAACCACCCTGAGCTGTTTTTTTGTGTGTCTGCCTGCATATGTGTGTGTGTGTGTGTGTGTGTGTGTGTGTGTGTGTGTGTGTGTCAGCTCAGAAGTTATTCAGTAGTACTGTCACATAGACTTCATATTTTCTAGCAGTGTCTAGCAGTGCGCCTTTCATTGATATGCCTCCCCAACACCAAGAGATGCCAAGTATCATGCACTGCTTATCAGTGACATGAATGCACTCAGAGTTATCAAATATAAAACATTTGCCCAGCAACTGATAGACTACTTGTTTTTAGCTAAATAAAAAAAAAAGTCCCTCTACTTGTCTTTCTGTATTCTGACGTTTTAAAAACCCAGCAGAAAAACAAAACAAAAAACAAAACATGAAGCCCTCTATATCACTCCCTCATAATTTACTGTGTCTATGTCTTCTGTAAAAAACAAGCTTTTGTCACAATGAGGCATAAAAACATCTCATCTAGAAACATAACACCATACACTGGATGATTCAAGGAATCGTTTTGGTTAAGTGTCTCTGAATGACTGAACAGCGAGAGAAACATATCTTATTGATTCTGCTTTTCTTCATGTTATTGTCTTCTTAGTCAATGGTCAGCAACTAAATATTACATCTGTAATGTTAATTTTAATTTTCACACATACAATAAAGTGAAACCAGGTCATGCAGCACTCCTAACTATTTTTTTTCTCTATACTATTTTCTCTTATACTAATCTGTCACTGTCAACACTTATACTTGTGAAAGGTAAAGGCAGACAGTAGGTGGGAGTAATGCACCATCCAGTGCAGGTGCTTTCTAATCTGTAATCTAATCTACATAAAGAAAATGAGGGTAGAAACAACACAAAATGATTTGTTGTAATGTATCTCTGTGTATGTCTGCACAGTCCAGTAAATATTGTACATATCAGCATATTTCTTATTTATTTATCAATATTTCTTTTGCCAACTCAAGCATCATGAGTAAGTAAAACGACAGCATTTGTCATCTTTCGAGTTCAAATGTCACTATCGCTGTGGCTTGCGTCTAGCTGACACATCAGTTGAAAACAATGGAATTGGAGAAGTTAATGTTTGATCGCATTACAAGAGCTAGCATTTTGTTGGATCTTCTCAGTTAGCCTAAAAGCTATATGTTAGAACAGGAGCACACAACTTACAAATATGAAGTACAAGGAATGCATGTAAAAACTTAAGATTCATTGTTACAGTTATCTTGACAGTCCGGCCAAATTTAGATAGCTAGCAGTTTAAGTAGCAAGCCAGCTTCAGGATAGCTTTTATTCAAGATGACATTTTTATCAATATCATGTACTAAGGACTTCTTAGAAGTTCTGATATAAGCAGACTGTCAAAACAATATAGCACGCATGACTGGACTTTGAGTGTAGTTATTCTATGCCATACTCTGGGAAAAAGAAACTTGATAACTCACTGCAATTTAGAGAATGGCACAAGCTGTAAAAAAAGAAAAAAAAAAGAAAAGAAACAAAGCTCTCTCTCATCACACATGCACACAATTCTAGTAAATAGGAACCAATTTGGGAATTGGTCTCTGTCTATAACAATTATACAGCTTGCAAAAAGCCTTATAGTAAAATCCCTTCCAAGCTTGCCTGCTGCAAATAACTCAGAAGTCATGAGTAGAGAACACATTGCCTTATTAGAGTTCCAGAATTGTGTTGTTTTGAATGAATCCTCCTTTTTCAGACACAATGAAATCAAACGTGCAACAGAAAATAAACATCTTTGTGCTTACTGTGTTTACTAAACCCCCTTGGACAAAGGCGAGAGAAACAAATCAGACTTGTGGCACATGATCCTTTGTCCTAATTTGCTCCAGAGCAGAGTTCAGTGTATTGGGATATAAATATCATTCGTGCAGACAGGTGCTGGTGTGGATGAAGGTTTGCCCTATAGTTAACTAGAGCTCCCAGTAATAGAAAATAAATAGCTAACACACTGACACCCAGAAATGTCTGACATGACATGAACTCAATCACCGGGGACCAGTTTATCAAAACACCGTATAGTCTGGATAAAAATGATTCAGATTTGAAAATCCCATGTTTTGCTATATGTGATCAGCGATCAATTGTTCAAAAGTGATCCTGGATTACACGTACATGTAACAATTCATTACATTTCCAAATCTAGATCACTGATCTGGATTAAACTATTTTGATACACTGGGCGTTGGAATATTACCCAGATATCTATGTTTACACAGATAGGTTCATTCAAAGGGCAGGAGGTGTCACTCATGCTAATGGGTATTGCTGTATATTCATCTGTAAAATTGTATGCATCATTGATACCGTAATAGCTTTGTATGGCAGCAATGCAATACAGACTAGTGTTAGACTAGGGCTACACTGGATGAGTTAAGTGTTGAATCAAATTCCGTCAAAAATAAATTGAAATTACTGGTGAATAGCATTTAGAATGTTGGTTGAGCTGCCGTGTCTGGTGTAGCCACGTCCATTGTTTATAATGGAAGCTAATTGTAATGGCAGATAAGTCTTTGACTTAACACATCCAGTGTATCCTGGTCCCTGCTAGTGTTGGTGTTACCTAGAACCCAGGTCTAGTATATTTCAGGCAAGTAAATAGCAGTTCTCTAGGAGCTGCCGTCACGGCAGAGCTAAACGAAAGGACCCGAACAGGCATGCTAAAAGGCACCTGCCCCCGATGCCCCTGTCTCTCAATCACTAATTAGAGGAGGAAGCAACCTCTTCACAGCAAATGACCACCCTTTCACAGCGCATCCTCTACAATGCTCCAAAAAAGAAGGGAGCAATGAAAAAACAATTGAGGGATCTTGAGGAGCAATTTCCTTGATTTATAAACTGCAACCCTTCCACTCTGGTCAGTGGCTTTTTGTCGATGCCCTAATCAATGTCCCCCCACTATAATGAACTGTTAATCTTTTTAATTTCATTGCCAGCAGGCTAAAAATCTATCACAATGTAATCAGCGCTGTCCCGGCAGGCAGGTGAGCATATAAGGACTCTTTCCCA
Organism: Sardinella longiceps; assembly: GCA_027497455.2. NCBI lineage: Eukaryota > Metazoa > Chordata > Actinopteri > Clupeiformes > Clupeidae > Sardinella > Sardinella longiceps. The sequence goes on from JAODXP020000024.1 coordinate 32,913,451, forward strand.
TGCTATTGGAAAGGGGTGGGTGTTGTGGAGAGTCAGAGCCATGCCATTGAAAGTGTGGTTAATTCACAGTGTTTAGTGTCTGTCATTACTGTTCCGCAATCTAGACAAGTAGTGTTTGCCCACTCTAAATCAGAAAATGGACATTAATTTGACCAATACCGTTGCAGTAAACATTTCCATAACCTAGGTCTCTTCATTTACCCAGTATAATCACCTGTTCTACCTATTATTAACTCTTCTTACTGTCCAATAAGGAACGTTGGTAGACTGACACACAGTGACTTTGGAACGGAATGTCATGCTTTTCCTTTTTCTTCCTTTTTCATATACAGTATGCTTTTAGTGAAGTTATTTATTTTCTCATCAGCTCCTGTGCTATAATTCTGATAATTCAGTAACTTAATTATAATTTTTGGATCTTTATTTGATTTAAGGTATTTATAATGAACAGCATTCTCCCATTTGCTTACATAAAAAAGAAAATGCTTAGCTCCATGTATATCAGCCTGCACTAAGCACTTTTTGGACTTAAGCACCTGGGAGAATACAGCTCGATGTTTATTGTGTGTTTATTTGTCACTTGATTATTTGCATTATTGATTATGAATTGTTTTTTTTATTTACCTCTATTCATCTGATCTGATCGATACTGAATAAAATATCGATTTATAGGCAAACACCAGTCTATAGACAAATACCAGTAGTATACCAATGCAATATGTCCAGCATATGATGACAATCCATCCTTTCCCATTACATTGTGGGACACTGATTTGCCCTTGCAAATGCTGAACAAATGCCAGAACAAGTGACAGAGAAGATGAGTGTAAGTGTGTGTGTGTGTGTGTGTGTGTGTGTGTGTGTGTGTGTGTGTGTGTGTGAGAGTGAGTGAGTGAGTGAGAGAGAGAGAGTGTGTATGTGTGAGAGAGAGAGGATGTCATGTCTACATGTTTGAGTGTGTGCATATGTGCATATGTGTGTGTGTGTGTGTGTGTGTGTGTGTGTGTTGTGTGTCTGTATGTTTGTGTGTGTGTGTGTGTGTGTGTGTGTGTGTGTGTGTGTGTGTGTGTGTGTGTGTGTGTGTGTGTGTCCATAAGCAGCCTACCTGGGATGTGTTTGGCCCAACCAATGATGACCACCAGCTCACGGTCAGCCAGATCACAAAGGGTGGTAAGAGCTTTGATGTCACTTTCTGGCATGGTGGGGTCTGGCATGGCATAGATTTTCTCTGGCTCTGCCACCAGCAGATGGGACACAATCTTTGTCACTAAGTAGAAAAGAAAAGTTGAGATGAGCATGAACATATTTTATTTTAAGTTTAAGTTGTCCGTCTTAAATTGCCTGAAATGTAAAGATATTTTTCCTTTTATATACATGAATTTACTAATAGTTATTTATTTTGAAGATGTTTTTAACCAAAGTATGCCAATGCCCTCATTACAGTATGTACCAAAATACCTTTGCTTGGATGAGCTATTGTAGCCTTCTTTTTATGTTGCAACTGAAGAGCAAAGAGGTAAAGCTTTTACCAAAGCTTTAGAGCTTTGAGAGCAACAGTTTAGTAGCAACAAAACAGCATTTGTAGATAAGCAAACAAAACAAATGCTTTCATATATGATTTATGGAAATATGTGGATTTGATGGTTGAGTCAATTTATTATGATGATATGCAATAAATGGACAGAATGAGACAGAGAGACAGAGAGAGAGAGCGAGGTAGTACCTGTCCCATATTCTGCAATGAAAGTCCCTAAAGGGAATATGGGGGTTGAAACTACAAAATGCATGAAAATGGTTTGCTCTGAATGACACTGTTCTACTTTGTGCAAGTGTCTGATGCATGTGCAAATGCTCACATGGTTTCTTTGCAGGGGGAGGGACTGTAAGGCCTAAATAGGCACTGCTCTCTGCGTCTAATCTCCTCTTGTACTTCTGTCGACCCCCTCGCACCCTGTCCAGACGAACACCTGAGGGGAGAGAGGACCAGTGTGTAAGAAACAACACACAGACACAGACACAGACACAGACACAGACACACACACACACACACACACACACACACACATTCATGCACACTGGAACATAGTATACAGATATATACAAAAGTATATAGATTATAGCATATAATTGGTTGCTATGGTGATGGCGCCGCTGAGTAGGCAGCCTACGCCGTAGCTCCCCTGTCTTTCCGCTATTTTTCATGTTTCTTTAACCCTTTGTGATTATCTTTAAGTTAAATGACGGCTCTTAGATTTTTAGTTAGTTTTCGTTTACTTTTGATTACTTTTTTTTCTTTTTGGCTTTTAGTTTTAGTTTCAATTAGGCTATGGCATTTACGTGCGCTTGGAATTTGAATGATGCGCTCCGATGGACAAACCTGCGGAGCTTGAGAGAGCGCCTATTCCATCCGACAACCAGTGAGGATTCAAGCGGGGCGAAAAATCTTTGCTTCAACTGTGGAAGTGATGGGGATACGGCGAGGCTAACAGCGGGATGCAGCGATCCAAGATTGCCAGGCCAGGCTGTGCAGATGTCATGTCAACAACGTGGGCTAGCCTACCTACACGGACGAATTGGGAGGTAGGCGACCTTGACCTGTTCGGTTATGAAGAAGGTCTGCGCTGACTGCACTATCGTGACATCTAGCTATAACCACCGTGGCTGAGATCCGTTGCGGGACTCTGAGTTCTGGCTGTGTTGCCACCCAATGGTTGCCACCTGTGAACAACTGACTGGGCCGAAAAGATTTTTCTGTGCAACGTCATAACTTCCAACCTCCTGAGCTGCAGTGATGCCTCTCCCCTCGCCTGTCCCCTTGCACATCTGGATGTCCGTTTCTTGGAGAAAGATCCTGACCACCACATGGACTTTATGCCTTTATTTAGCCTTTTTTTTTATCTTATTTTATTTTATATATATCTCTCTCTCCCTCTCTCTTTTTCTTTAAGTCTTTCTCTGTCTTTTCTGAATGCAATTTCACTACATGTTTTACACAAGTATTTCATTGTATGTGACAAATAAAATAAAATCCTTGAATATAGATATAAACATACATACACATAATTCATACATGCCAACGCTCAAGGAATGATGGATCACTTATTGTCATTTCAACATTATTTTTTTCATATACAGAGGCAAACCACTCAGGTCAAGGTGTCCCCCATAAACAGAGTAAATATATACATACAGTATAAACATATACAAATATAAACTCTTAAGTTCTCTTGAGTTCTTTCACTTGACAAATTATAGAAGTAAATAAAATGTCAATAAATGTAGAGTTATTAAACAAAACACAGAGGTCTTTAATGTAAACATATAGAGGTTAGAGCCAGAGGAGCATAACTGCATTTGATAAAAAAAACAAACAATAAAAAAAAAAAAAAAAGAAACCCAAATGATTATTTATTAAGTATTGTGTCATCCATCTGTGTCACTAAATGTGGTTTAAATGGTGAAATCAATACAGAAAGTAGCATAGGAGCAAACTATAGGCATTTTAGTTTCGGCGAAATGTCACTTCTCAGCCCTTGATATATGAATAAAGCTGAGTAAAATAACAATCTCTAAAAAAAGATGGCGTTGCAGTATGCCATCAGTTGGGGTGTGAGGAGAGGTGGTCACACACCACTACAATAACAGTAAACGTAATCCAGTACTTCATCAGTGCCAAGTGGATTACTTGTACACACGCTCTAGATGGATAGAGTTCTTCATTAATTGAACCTTATTCATCTCTCTCTCACACGCTCACACACACACACACACACACACACACACACACATTTGTCACACACAAACACACACATTTGTCACACACACACACACACACACACACACACACACACACACACACACACACACACACACACACACACACACACACACACACACACACACACACACACACACACACACACACACACACACATTCATTCGTCACACACAAATGTAGAGCCTAAAAGCAAGTGTCAATAAATCATTCCCTCCCTGGATGGTGAAATAAAACCCTCCACTTTTAGAGTCATAGACTGTACGCGATATAGGCTACGTGTGTGTGTGTGTGTGTGTGTGTGTGTGTGTGTGTGTGTGTGTGTGTGTGTGTGTGTGTTCACAGAGGTCAATGATCTCACACACTGGCTTGTAATTACGCTGCTTTCAAGAGAGGTGAGTGGAATGCAAATGAGATGCCAGTGTTTAGCGTACCTCAAAGCAGACACATACACACACATACACACACACACACACACACACACACACACACACACACACACACACACACACACACACACACACAGTACACCGTGACTCGCACATGAGGACTATAAAGTCTCTCTTCATTTAAGTAACTTTAGTAGCCCATATTAGCACCTCATCACTGTGTAATGGGCTGATTTAGAGATACAGAGCCACAGACATATATGACAGCACAGCTTAGGCCAGTCGTTATAGATACTATTGACCACTAATATAGACAGGTAAGGG